>JADBJO010005121.1:62500-120000 GCA_016801955.1 Conus betulinus
GCAGGGTGGAACTCCGTTTCACACAACCTCCCCGTCCACCCCGCGGGGCAGGGAGCACGTGTAGGACAGGTGCTGGTCCCTGCAAGTTCCGTTGTGGACGCACAGGTGCTGCAAGCAGTCGTCGACGCTGTCACCACACTCCTCCCCCTCCCACCCCTCCAGACAGGGGCAGCTGAAGGCGTTCCACTGGTCACGGCAGTAGGAGTTTGGGCGGGCAGGGGTTGACGTCACACACTGGGTCGCCATGGCAACCTTCCTGCACGTGTTCTGAGTGGACGTTGACGCCTGAAGTAGCCGCGTGAGTTTCAAAGAGTGGGACTGTGGCCATGTTGAAGGTCATGTTGCGCAGGCAGCCTTTGAATAGCCAATGAGGAAGGAGTCATCCCCTGAAACACAGACAGACAGGCTTTGTGTTGGACCTAACCTTGTTGGACGCTGACCGTTCCTTCACCTGCGTAATCGTTCTCTGGACCACCGCACACATTCTCTGAGTGATAATCCACTAAACCCGCACATTATTCCCTGAACAATAACTCACATCATCCGCACACATTCCCTGAACAATCGTTGATCGAATTTGTTACTTAGCTTAGATCTCTCACTCTTCAGCGCAAGGTAGGCAGGCGTTGAATGCGTTCATGTTCGTTATCCTATTTGATTGTGTCATGCCTGAAGAAGACCTACGAGGTAGAAACGCATCGTGTTTTGTCTTGCGACTCGTTTGTCCACGTTTTCTCTGGGCGGTTCGCTACCATTCATTTCAGATTTGTTTTGATTTCCGCCTGCAGTCGTCTCACTTTGCAACAAGGTTAACCGAGTGAAAATGCAGGTAAACATAAAACCATGTGCAAAGTAACGCACTGCATATAACAGGTCAATTTTCGACAAAATTATTTTTCTTCACACATGACAAACAACAGACCTATTCAACGTCTGAAAACAACAGCTTAAAAGGAAGCTCACCTGTCTGTTTTGCACTGTATATGAAGTCAACTGTACTGCATACCTTGTTTTGTGTGTGTGTGGTGTGTGTGTGTGTGTGTGTGTGTGTGTGGTAATCTGGCCTGTTTTCAGTACCGCTGCAGTCTGTTTCAATTTTCTTACATTAATTGAGTTTTTAAACATTCACACCTGCTAAAGTGACACGGGACTAACCATCCCAAGAACGACGGGGAAGGGGGAACTCACTTAAGATTGCACTTATCCTAACAGAACTGAAAAAAAAAACCAAATCTGACAGGCTACAAGAATGCTATGTTTCATGTTGAAGGCTGTGAACTCGAATCACAGCCTCAGTGAAGACCAACTGAGAGAGTGATCCCATTGAGGTGTTCAGGCCAGGTGTCTTGTGGGTCCGGCGTGGGAATGGCCGGCCTTTTGTCTCTTTGTTCAAGCCAGGGGTCTTGTGGGTCGGGCGTGGGAATGGCTGGCCTTTTGTCTCTTTGTTCAGGCCAGGGGTCTTGTGGGTCGGGAATGGGAATGGCCGGCCCTCTTTCTCTTTGTTCAGGCCAGGGGTCTTGTGTGTGGGGAGTGGGAATGGCTGGCCTTTTTTTCTCTTTGTTCAGGCCAGGGGTCTTGTGGGTCAGGCGTGGGAATGGCCGGCCTTTTGTCTCTTTGTTCAGGCCAGGGGTCTTGTGGGTCGGGAGTGGGAATGGCCGGCCCTTTTTCTCTTTGTTCAGGCCAGGGGTCTTGTGGGTCGGGAGTGGGAATGGCTGGCCTTTTTCTCTTTGTTCAGGCCAGGGGTCTTGTGGGTCGGGAGTGGGAATGGCCGGCCCTTTTTCTCTTTGTTCAGGCAGGGGTCTTGTGGGTCGGGAGTGGGAATGGCCGGCCTTTTGTCTCTGTCTCATCCTCTGTGCCATGTCTGTGCTGTGGCCTCACCCCCACGCTGCTCGTTCTGACTCCCCGTACAACACTCAGGTTCACTATGTTGCAGCACCAGCACACACATACACCTACGCATGCACGCGCTCAGACAGACAGACAGACCCATACACCACACACACACACACATACAGAAACACACATTCATACACGCGCGCATACGCACACATGTATTCCCCCCCCCCCCACACACACAGGCACATAACAACACACACACACACACACACACACACACACGCACACGCACACGCACACAAACACACACACTCTCGTTCTCTCTCTCTCTCTCTCTGTCTCTCTCTCTCTCTGTCATTCAAATAATCCTTCATCCCTCAATCCTCCTTCCATCAACACCCCCACCCCCACCAAACACCCTCCTACCTGGTCTGAAGGGTCTGGCTCAAATGTACAGCTGCAGCGTGGGGTGGAACCGCGGGTCGTAGGGGTTGACGTTGGCTCGCAGATACACGGCACCCCACCCCCCACCCACACCAACAAACACCCTCCTACCTGGTCTGAAGGGTCTGGCCCCAATGTACAGCTGCAGCGTGGGGGCAAGCGAGGGTCGTAGGGGTTGACGTTGGCTCGCAGGTACACGGCGGCGGCATCAAAGAAGAACAGCAGGTAGGAATGGATGCGGCGCCACGTCACGCTATGCCACTGGCCGTCATTGAAGCGAGACAGCGACGTGACCTGGTCTGAAGGAAAACATGGACCCTGCTGTACTCACATATGCAGGCAGCGCGGTGACACTGATGAACGTTTCCAACACACTAACCCCTTATAACATGGTGATTATCTGACCTTGATGCAGACAATCTGACATGCAGATAATCTGACGGACATGCAGATAATCTGACTGACATGCAGATAATCTGACTTTGATGCAGATTCTAACACACTACCCCCCATATGACACAGCGACAGTCGAACACTGGTATAGATTCTAACACAGTGAGAAGATTCTAACAAACTACTCCGTTATAAAACAATGACAATTTTACACGGATGAAGATTCTAACACACTAATCGCTTACAACACAGTGAGAAAATTCTAACAAACTACTCCCTAATAACACAGGGGCAATCTGACATTGATGCAGATTTTAACACACAACCCCTTAAGCCCAGGTAAACGATGGTACACGTTCACCTAGTACCGTCACAAAGATTATTGTTCCACGTTCATTTGTGGAATGGTGGATGTAGCGATGCGCCCGAACTCTTTTCTCTAAATGGCTCATTCTCAGACTGAATTAAAGGTAAAAAAAAAAAAAAAAGCGAACCGAATGCGGAAACACCTGCCAGACATCAGTGCGAGTACCACACAAGAAAACGAAAAGTTAACCGTTTTGTTTATATTGAAAAATATATATTGATCCACTGGATAACGTCTTCGCCTTGTGATCCGTCCGGATCTGTCGTTCGAGTCCCTGAGAGTGCATCCCCCCACTTCCCCTGTCCACTTCAGCTCAAGTGAAGGTCTGAATGCCAATCTTTCGGTGGACACGATAAACCGTTCCCATATGCAATATGAACTTGTCGCCAGTAATAGAACGAACAAAAAATGGGAACTGTCTTCAGCAAAATATTAAAAACGCCACATTGTCAGAAAAAAACGAAAATAGACGAAAGCAGAAAAAAAAAGTATAACATGAGCGTCTGTGGGCCGCTTACGCTAAGAGCTGACCGTTAGCTGACAGCGGTTCAGTCCCTTGCGGATGCAGCCTTCTCATTCTTTCTCACAGCTGCACATGGCACGTGCCGTTCATCACACCAGTTAGCGCGCGCCCTCAGCAAATTCCCACACACTGATCTTGTTTATTGCTAGCATGCGGACTCTCTCTCTCTCTTTCTCTCTCTCATAGTGACCAGGGACAGTGCGGACAGAGGCACTGGCCCGGTTCTCACAGAACGCGCGTTATTCAGACGATACCATGGTATGCATTGTTCATCAGGTGCAGTACTGCGTTTTATTACAGAAATCGTACTTTTTTTCAAAAATATCCTTTCTTAGAGGTGGACTCTGTGCTGAGTGCATTAACTATAGTACACATATTTGTCGTTAATCGACAGAAGCGCCGACATTAAACGCAAAATGCTCTGTTTTAAACTGCTGTGAGGAGACGGTGGTGATGCTACTGTGGGTAGGAAGCGCACAAGCGTCGATAACTGTGATGTTGCACTCTCCAGGGGAGAGAAGCCCGCCTGACGAATAAGGCAGTTTACTCGTCCGCTATACGTGCAGAGTAAGTTCCCATTGCCTGCTGGCCGCAGGGGCAGTGAACTGTCAGACCGACTCAGCATCAGGTAGCCGTTTACTGCCGGAAGGTCACTGGCGTTCAAGCCGAAAGAACCCCACCCCACGAATGGTGCGAATTCATGGCTGACTTCACTGGCAACCGCTCTAACCAGCGGGCAGTTGACGACGGGCCTTTCTGGCATAAAACGCAAACAGTACAACTAGTATGGCCATCATGTTCCAATTTGGAAGGAAACCAACATCGAAAAAAGACCACTCACTTTGGCTGAAACTGGAGTACACCTGCATACGACCCTGGTGCAGACGAAACTCCAGGAACTGGTCCGTGCCCCCTGCCAGGGCCCGGAACTGCAGGAGCAGTAAGGTGGAGGTGGCGTCCCTTGTGCGGAAGCTGAAGCTGCCATATTCTCCGAAGCCAAATTTGGTGCGGTCCAGCGTCATGGTGGCGTGACTGCTCTGTCCGTCAAAGGTCACGGACGTCGCTAGGAAAAGGCAAGAATTAACATCAAGCTGCTTAGTGGGAAAAAAACATGGCAAAACGCTAGCGTCAGAATCTAGCAAATGTTGTAGTCAGAAAGTGATAAATATCAGCGTAAAAATGAGAAAATGTGACAGTGAGAATCTGGCAAAAATTTGCCCAATAAGATAGCAATTGTCAGTGCAAAAATATGAGAAATGCTAATGTTATAATTTGGTAAAAGTTAACGTATTGATGTAGCCAATTTCAGCATGAGAATATGGCAATCGTTATCGTGAGAACTGGAAAACGTTAGTATCAGATTGTCGCTAATCAAATATTCGTGTAACAATGCGGTAAATGTTAACGCTTTAATGTAACACATTTCAGCATGAGAACGTGACAAATATTATCATGAGAACTGGAAAATGTTAGGAGCAGACCATGGTAAAAAGTATGAAAATGGAGCAGAAGTTAGCGTGAGAAAGTTGAAAACGTTCGCGTCTAAATCACACAAGTGTTTGTGTAAAAATGATCAGATGTTTTTGTGAATGTGGCGATTGTTAGCATGAGAATGGCTAACTCTAGCTAGAATCAGAATGTAGTTACATGTCTGAGTTTGAATGTGACAAACGTTACAGTAAAAATGTCATCACTTAGCTTGGTAAAAGTTTGTCTGAAAATGTAGCAAATTTGAGAGTGAAAATGGCAAATGTCAACGCGAGAATGTGACATCTGTTGTCCTACATTAAGTAAACCAATGAAGGTTCACCACACACAACGAACACCAGACACCCCCAACCTTCAGTGCAGTTCTCTCCCTGGAAACCCTGCGCACAGTCACAGGAGTGGCCTCCCCACCGTGTCCGACAATGGCCGCCATTGGCGCAAGGGCTGACGGGGAGAGCAGTAACCTTCGCGGGGGCAGCCGGGGGAGGGGGCGGGAGGGTCGTTGCCGAACACGGAGGTCTCCGCCGTCTGAAGGTCCACGGGCTGCTGGCTGACGGCGAGGTCCCGCAGACACCCTGAGAAGCTGGCCGTTCAACACAAAGCAGGGTCAGCCACTCGCTGGTACAGGACCTCATTCACACCGCACACGTGGGTAATTGCTGGTCTCTCTCTCACACACACACACACACACACACACACACACACACACACACACACACACACACACACACAGAGCTCTCTCTCTCTTTCTCACAGAGTTTTTTCTCTCTTCACTTTGAAATGCATTGCTGGCATTAGAACACTAATTGCTTAATCTCCCACTCTCATTGGCGCTGTAAAAAAAAAACAAACACAAATATAAAGCAATGTGTACGTTAGTATCAATAATAAAAGCGTATTCTGTATTTTGGTCACACATAGACGCGCGCGCGCACTCACACACACACATGCATGGGCATAATCCTGCACACAGGACCAATATAACTCTTTCAGACAATCTGTGCGGTGTAAACATGTTGCCACAATTAAGAATACACACACACACACACACACACACACACACACACACACACACACACACACACACATATATATGCGCGCGCGCGCTAATGTCACATTATTTAGGGTGCCCTCACACAGTCGACTTGTCACAACGAATCAGAAGACAGAATAACAAAAGAAAGCACAAAAAAAGGTCTGAGAACTCGACAAGACTACATCTGCATGCTTCAGAGAACAAGAAGTTTAGTCCCCATGACTGAGCTATTATGTAGCAGTGAGTATCCTCCATCAAAGAAGAATACAGCCTTTCCTATCAGAGCTGTAAAACATGAATTAACCAATTCATCCATATATTATTCAAAATTCATGATTAGGATAATTTTCTGTCTTCCACCTGACGCTTTTCAAACACACTATTGGAAACATGTCCAGTAAGAGTCTGGTATAGAAATTAACTTACATGATTGCATATGTTTTTCAAATGCAAGAACGCCGAACAGTAACCAGCACAGTCCTATAAAGACAAGCATTATTCCATAGAGACTTCCCAGGTAAGGTAGTACTGTCATTCTCTTTTGACTGAAATTCTTTATCAACTTGTTCGTATTACCATTCCTTTGATTTCAGTTTTGTTTGTAGTTAGCGTGTAATTTTGCATTTCCTTTTCCTTTTTTTCTTTCTGGTTTATCTGTTTAGTGAACAAGTCAGTCAGTTCATACATGTTTTATTGTTTGAAAGTAAAGTAATTTTAATTTTCAGTGTCACGTTTGTATATATAAATATGTATGTCTTAACTTTTAGGGCAGCGGTCACGAATGTAATTTCTCTTTTAACGAGAGATAATAAAGTTTTCTGAATCTGAATCTGAATCTGAATCATGATACTGATACCACCCCCATTCCTCCCTATCTATCCGGCAAGGCGACAGGTACAGGTCTCCGATTCTGTGTGGCTGGAACATCAATTTTTCCGAATACCATCCCCTATCTGTACACTGCAGCAAGAGATACAGTTTACATCTCTGTTCTCAGTATAAAAATCTTCTTACCTCCGCCCTTTCTTACCTGTCCAGTGAGGCCAGAGACACGGGTCTGTCCCTCCACCTGTTGAGGGCGGGGTGCGAGTGCAGACGACCCAGGAACAACGGTCTGGTGACCAGGATGAAGTTGGCCACAGTGCCCGTGGTCCTCCCGTACATCCCATCACTCTCCCTGTACACTGGGGCACACAGCACAACACACAGTGATAATGACTATGATGACGACACAGTGCCCGTGGTACATCCCGTCACTCTCCCTGTACACTGGGGCACACAGCACAACACACAGTGATAATGACTATGATGACGACACAGTGCCCGTGGTACATCCCGTCACTCTCTCTGTACACTGGGGCACACAGCACAACACACAGTGATAATGACTATGATGACGACACAGTGCCCGTGGTACATCCCGTCACTCTCTCTGTACACTGGGGCACACAGCACAACACACAGTGATAATGACTATGATGACGACACAGTGCCCGTGGTACATCCCGTCACTCTCTCTGTACACTGGGGCACACAGCACAACACACAGTGATAATGACTATGATGACGACACAGTGCCCGTGGTACATCCCGTCACTCTCCCTGTACACTGGGGCACACAGCACAACACACAGTGATAAATGACTATGATGACGACACAGTGCCCGTGGTACATCCCGTCACTCTCCCTGTACACTGGGGCACACAGCACAACACACAGTGATAATGACTATGATGACGACACAGTGCCCGTGGTACATCCCGTCACTCTCTCTGTACACTGGGGCACACAGCACAACACACAGTGATAATGATGACTGGGATGACGACACGACTGCTAAGTTTCTTAATGGCGGAGGGGGAGAGGAGAGAATTCTAGCAATAGTCTTTAAATTAAGCTGTTGACAAGACAGTGACATTCAATCTTATTCAGAGCATAAAATCATGCACGTAAGTGAACAGACCATGTATAAATGAACCAACGTGCACACCGCTCTGTGTCTTTGCCAACAGGACTTTTACCCCCAAAGAGCATCGCCAGGGACCATCGTCCCTGTGTTTTTCGCTGTATGTTGTAGATTTTGAGATCAGAACCTGAGTTTATTATCTTCGAGCACAATAACAAACAACACGCTGAAAGGGGCAACGAAAATGGCCATGTAAATTTTTGACACCTGCCGAATTCGAACTGATGACGTCACAACGACCTTGATGCTCTAAAATCAAAGGACAACAACGATGCTGTTCAACACACACCTCTTTCAAGCCTCTGTGACGACACTGCGACAACCTGATGTCCAGAGAAATCCCTTCTGAGCATAGGATCTCAGTTGATCGCTTGAAACATGAGAAATAACTATGACCCGTTCTTCTTTTCAACCTTCTCTCCCGTCCCTCCGCTTGCTGGCAATGAATGACAGAAATCAACGAACAACCCAACTTTTAGACGTTCCGGTGGATGGTGGAACGACTACCTACATTTTGACTGTTACTGCTTGAGCCAGTTTGACCACATGGGCCTTTTCAGGGCTGTCACAATACTGTAACAAAAAAAACCTTTCAGCCTGAGGAAGGAAGCAAACAAGAGAGATAATCTCTACATTTTTGTGTTAGTTAACACCATAGTAACTGAAACTACTGACACCCTTAAAGCTAGTAGGATCAGGGCGTTCTGAAGCTGCCAGCTATTCCACTTAATCCCCCCCCCCCCTCCTCCTCCTCCTCCCACCCCCCCCTCCCCCCCTCCGTTTACAAAAAGGCGTACCAAAATACTGAACCGCTTTAAAATGTAACGTAAACAACAAACATGTGAAAGCCACACAAGCAAGTACGCATTGTAGAAGGGTCTACATTGGAAAACATGTTCTGTATCATTATCTGATCGCCAGATTACCGCAAAAAGCTGGCACACTACACAGTGTGACCAGAGAAGGAAATTGTAGAAAGGTTTTCTTGAACAAAGGCAAAGGAACTGGCCGCAAGAGCTGACAAACAGTACTGGAATAAAAGACAAAGAAAAAGTAAGCGGAACCAAGGACAGCCACAGGAAAGGGGAAGTAACAGGCACAAAACCTGCAGCAGGCCAGATACAGTTTGTGCTAGAACTTTCGACATCCCCGCGGGGGCCACCACATGCAAGGGCTGAAACAAGACAAACGAACGGCCAAATGAAAGAAACGAACAAACGTCCATAGAAAGAAGCGAACGAGCAATCATACAGAGAAGCAACGTACTTCCATCCTGCACTGTCCTATAG
The DNA here is from genome assembly GCA_016801955.1 of Conus betulinus. Classification (NCBI taxonomy): domain Eukaryota; kingdom Metazoa; phylum Mollusca; class Gastropoda; order Neogastropoda; family Conidae; genus Conus; species Conus betulinus. The sequence goes on from JADBJO010005121.1 coordinate 71,844, forward strand.
GCAAAACAAATAAAAATGCCCTGCTCAACTAAAAAGGAGAAACGGTGGCATCTGTATCGTCATGCCTTTGTTCCACGTCTGGTGATCTAATAACCAGCAGCACACATTCTCTTGCTTCAGTTCTGGCCCGCAGTTGGTGCACTCTTTACAAACAAGTGCAGCAAAGTCGCCACTTCCTCTTTTGATTTCTCACTGTCACCTCCACACAGAAGGTTGCTTTCAGCCCTGACGTTTATATGGGACAGATGCCGCTGATGTTCACGGTCAAGGCAACTCAGCCTCATCAGTCAGCTTGACAGTCAACCAGAGAGAGAGAAAAGGCCAACACATGGGTGGAAAAATGGTGTGGCTGAATGCAGACAGTCGATCTCCTGATCGTTATCCTGACGTAACCTTCAGGTCAAATATCAAGTAATGTATCGTCATATGTCAACACTTTCCAGAAAATATGAGCGTTGACATTTTGTATTTTTCATATGCCACTACAAGAAATAGCAAACATGGGAGGTAAATCTTCAATTCGTACCCACAATTGCTTCCCCTATTAAAATTAACGTTCATTATCGGTTCAACGTTTCGCAGAGTGCTGCGTTCTTTCACCGTCTCGTCCGTACAGGACCTTCAGGATGCATGGCTGGTGATCGATGTCAGCTTACACCATCACAGCACCACAGTCTCTCACCTTGCATGGCGTATCGTCCGTTGCCAACCGTAACGGTCACCTGGAACCAGTCCCCGTTGGTCAGATTACCGCCCACAAGGCTCACTTTGTCCGAGTCACGTGACACGATCTGCAGGCGGAGCTGACCCTCGTCCAGCATCAGGGCCAGCATGTCGGTGGTAAGCTGGTGAGGGGGGGGGGAGACAACAATTGATAATAGTCTCTCAACATGCCAAAAATTCACACACACACACACACACACACACACACACACACACACACACACACACTAACACACACACAAGCACACTTACACATAAATACACATTACATACATGCATGCTCACACACACACATACACACACACCACACGCACGCGCGCGCGCGCGCGCACACACACACACACACACACACACACACACACACACACACACTCTCTCTCTCTCTTTCTTTTCACATTTTCATCTTCCGACAGCACAATTCGACAAAGAATTTGAGAAAATTTTGCATCTCCACCCTCCAGTCTCCATATCATAGGAAATCTTCTGCGTCAAATATTGATTTTGATTTGTGGCAGTCTCTCAATCAGCTGATCCTTGGCATTTCACATGAGGAAATCGATGCCTATACCTCCTTCTACGACAGGTCTGTTTTTTGGTTAAAAGTGTATAGTACTCGGTTGTAAGAGCTACTAGCGGAACAGACCTGTCGTAGAAGGAGGTACAGAAATGCCCAGAACTGTTTCCTACTCGTACGCTTCAGAACAAACAAGGCAAGGTTTTAAGGATCTTGTGTTTTCCACAGTCTGGGGGGGAGGGTTGGGGGGAGATAAAACGGAGATGATTGTGAGCAGATGTCGGTATTGCTCCGGGAATGGACAGAAACTGAATATACAAAGATTCCAATTAATCCGACCTTAATGTCGACTAATATAAGGTGTCGTCTAAAGGAAACGTTTCTAGCAGGCGGCAATCAGGGCCCCTCAAACTCATATTATTAAAGCTAAGAGAGGTACAGGTCAGTCAGTCCCACGAATCATCTTGACACCGTGGACACCCACCCATCTCCTCCGCTCCGCTTTTTTTTAACCCCATCCCACCCCCTCCCTCACCACATACTTTCCTCTCATTACATGTTGATCATACAAAGTAGTAGTACTGCAGACTGCTGCTGACCTATAGTCTCATGTAAAAGTTCCAAAGGAGACAGAACCGTGCAATCAGGCAACGAAACCAAAGCATCCAGATCAAGTGAGCCAATCGGGCCTTCAAAATTTGCCACAAATCATCTTGCCCTACTTCAATCAGCCAGCCAACAAACCAGAAGCATCCAACCAGCCAACAAACCAAAATCCACCCAATCAGTCAACCAGGCAAATTCCATCTTACCAACTATCTAAACAAATCCACCCAACAAAGCCATTTCCCTAATCCATCTAACTAGCCAACTTACAAAAAAATTCACCCAGCCACCCAGAAAACAAAATCCAATCCATTAATCAATTAAAATCAATGATATTAACCAGCCACAATATTTCCAACAGCCAGCTAACCAAAGTCCATGCCAATAGTCGAGAGAAATCCACCCATCAAACAAGTCAAAATTATCTGGATAGGAGGTGAAAGAATAAGCTTTTCAGCTTTTTTACATTCTGTCCTCATAAAAAAAGAAGGAAACAAATACAGCATATAACCACACACAACATTTACAAAAGCACGCAATTTCTATAATAACTCATGTATCACATATGAAACAATAATAAAAAGTATTATTGGAACATCATCACGTGCGGCCACTAGACTTTACTCCATGTACCAAAAACAGTGACGTCATCTGATTGCCAGTCTTTCTGTGCACCAGTCATACTCTCCAGCCCAACCCCTCTTCCCGCCCTTCCTCGACCCCCCACCCCCCACCCTTCCTTCACACACACACTCACAGTGTACAGAATCAGTCCTGAAGGTTCCGTCGCTGACAACCAGAACGAGATCTCCGTAATTTCCGCGTAGCTGCCGAAATGCATCATGGACTGGCTATTGAAGTGCGCCATGTTTTGGAAGGCGCACGTGACCCCCGTGTAGCCCGTGACGCAGTCACATGACTGGCTGGTCCAATCGTCCACGCAGCGGCCTCCGTTCAGGCACGTGCTGGCCAAACACGGGGTGTGGCTCGTGCAGCCCGCTGTGGGCTGGAGGGCCTGGGGCGAGGCGGGTGTCGTGGGGGTGTCCGTGGCGGTGGAGTTGGTTGGGCCGGAAAGGGACGGCATGAGGTTAACAAGACGGCCGTTGACCATCAGATTCTGAAAAGAAAACGAAACATAACGGTAACCCGTAGTTCAGATTTTGTTGGGGGTATTTGTCGTAATACATAGTCAAACGAGGCACAGTATATACAGAATTGAGGGGCCCGCAGTAAAATCGTTAGAACGTTTGCCTGCAGAGCTGAATGGTCATAACGGGCATTTTACAGCCTGAAAATCTGTCCACCCGGCACTAAATGGGTACTCGATTCAGGTCACGGAAGGGTACAGCGTCTGAAAGAGGGGGATGGGCGCTGCCTTGTGTCATGCCCAGCCCCAGACACGGTGGACTTCTAACATGTCATTGTGCCAATGGCCCAGAGGCCATGGAACTGATCTTTTTAACACACACACTGACACCTTGCAGCCAACCAGTCGGCTACCTGGTCATAGCCGACCAAACAAACGGATTAAAAACGATTCCCGTTGGTCTGGGTGTCTGTGATCCTGAACAGTGCCACAGCGATGCCTTCCCTATCGTGTTCCTCTTTCAGCAAGGGCTGCTCTATCGTCCGGCTAATAGTGTCACACCTGCTGGAGCAACTACAGCTGAAATTACTGCTGACGCAATTACTTCTATCGCAGCTGGCACAGATACTACGTGCTCTGGACTGAAGCAGCTGGCGCTGATAGAGAAACGGCCACTGCTGCTACTACCACTGTTTGCCAGCACTACTGCTGCTGCTGCTGTTCATGCTTCAAGTATATTACATACAACAATTGCATATCATGCTGCCGCCGCCAGTGCCATTACTGGTGCTGCCTCTATATACGTAATACTGCTGCTGCTGCCGCCACTTCTACTGCAACTACTACTGTAATGTCAGTATGCTTATCCTCGTTATGGGTTCATTAGTGTAATAAGCCTCCCTGTATCAGAAGTACAAAGGTGTGTGAAGGCGGACCAGGATTTTGCCTCCTTACCATCAAATGTGCTAGATCGAAATCTCAGGGCTGCTGGTTTTCAAGATTCTGTCCACTACTGTACTACTACTACTGCTACGACTATCACTACGACTGCTGCTGCTACAGCAACAACAACAGCTGCTACTACTACTGCTACTTCTGGCGGCGAGCAAGTTTGACAGCATTCCACAGATGTCTGAGTAGCCCCCTATATGACTACTACTGCTGATGCTGAATGTTGAAAAATATTGCTAATGTCACTCCTCTTGTAACCAGCTTCAAACAGCTTGCTGTTGTTGCCGCTACTACTGATACATCAGAAATATTGCTGCCTCTGGTCCTTCTAAACGCCACCCAGTCAATGGTGTAAAAATCATCCGTCACCAATCTCTCATCAATCAGGTGAACATAACTGCAGTGTCCATGTTGCATCTCCTAAACAGGCCATCGATCCCACCACCTACACCACGTCTAACATACACACTCCACCAAACCACCCTTCCGTCGCTACGACTATTACAAGTAGGACGACTACTCCTGATGTTGTTCCCCATGCCAGTGTGGTCATAGCAGTTGTTGCTACCAACTTTGTCAACAACCCAACCACCGCAACTGTCGTTGCTGGTGCTGCTACTGGCACCGCTGCTGGTACTACTTCTGCTGCTGCTGCTACTACTACTGTCAATGTAACGTGCACATGCTTACCCTTACTACTGGTTCTTTGAATCACAAGGCATTCGTATCAGCACTGCAACCTGCGTACAAGAGCCCTTGAACTTTGTGTATGTTACTACCGACTGCGACAATAAATCCTAGAAACAGCTGGTTTTCAAGAGTCTGTTATCTTTCATAAGTAAAACACGTCTACAACTACTGCTGCAGCTTCTCTTACTCTCATCTTCAACTTTTCACCTCTCCTATTTTTGCCATAATTCTTCTATCAATTGCAACCATTGCTGTTGTTGCTGCTCTTCCATTTCTCTTCAACGTCCTACTCCCGCTTTTGCTATTCATCTTCTCACCATTAATGGAAAAAAAAGAACCCTTTGCCTGCACTCACCCCTAAGCACCCAGTGAAGCCAGCCAGGGTGCCCATGACGCTCCTCATGTAGGCAGTGACCCCTGTCACGCCGCCCATGTACAGCACGCCACTCAGCCGCAGCTCCGTCGCGTTCGCCGGCGCCGACAGCGCGCGCCGACACCACGTGGCGTTCGCCGCGCACCGGTGTGGGTCCAAGGTCACGTTGGTCCGGAGGTGGCCAGGGTCAGCTCCACGGTGAGGCTGTAGAGGTCAAGGACGGGGTCAGGCAGAGCAGGTGGGATCTGAGCATGTAGGCGCCGTCGCTCTGGGAGGACGTGGAGAGACTTGGAGAGGGAGTTCCAGGGACAGGTGCTGAGGGTGGCCGGAAGAGGACGTCTGGAAACAATTATTTTATTTTTTTTTTTGCTGTCCCATCTTATGTGTCACCTCAGTGGCAGTGCACCCACGCCGCTCATTCCGACACCCTGCCCACAGCCACAGCCCGACCCGACCCGCTCAGCCCCGGTACCGGTAATCCACAGGGAGCAGTCAATGTCAAGTCGTCAGGAGGCAACCCACGGAAGCAGACACTGCTCTGCTGCCGAGTCACTTCAGGGTGTTCAGTGGTGCCTGTTCTGATCTAACATACGCAGCACACCACTTACTAAGCCCCATACTGACGACAATAATTGCTTAGTGAAGAGCTGGCGTGAGTCAGCTCTCCCTCCGGAGGGGTCCACCACCTCCATCCAACGACAGCTCCCATGGACTCGCCGATATCGGTGTCCCCGACGGAATCAAAGTAAGGCCATAGATGTGGAGAGGACATCGGAACTGGGGCCACCTTGAAAGCCAGGGCATGAAAGGCCACAGAATTTGAGACTTTTTCATGCTGATCGATGAGAATAAGGATGATGAAGATGAACTTACGGATTTCCATTCCGGTTTGAGACTACATTGACAGGACTGTACCCTACGCTTACTTTCAATATATAACCCGGCGCCAACCAGGCCCGAGAGATACAGACACCTACATTGTTGGTCATAAAATTTGAGCAACACTCTCAGAGACGCATCCATTTGGAGAATGAAAACTCGACTGTGAGATCCTGTCTTTTCCAACTGAACCCGTAGCAAAACTTAACTCTGGGTAGGACCCACATAACTAATGGGAATCGAACCCACGACCTCCCAGCCAGGAGTCCGCGACGCTAACCACCTGGCCACGGCGACTGTTTTTCTGGAGACAATGATGATGATAGTGATGATGGCGATGATGATGATGGTGATGATGATGATGATGATAAATCATGATGATACTACTACGGAAGCGAATTAAGGGGAACGGCGCAGGATGAAAGAGTGGTGACACCGACAGGGCTCGGCGGATGAGACAGCGTCAAAAGAAACGCTCAGTTCCACGTGCGCCACCCAAAAGATAAATGCCAGTCCCGAGTAACTTGTCAGTATCACACAAGCATGTTAGTCCGACACACATACATCAATATGAAATAAAAGAAACGGGGATGAAACGCAAAGTTTAAACACCTTTCTATCCTCTGCTTTCCGTTTATAATCTAGCTGAAAACGAGGAAACAAACCAGACGAACGTTGTCTTTAAAAGCTTAGAGGTTTTTCTGACTGGTAGCGTTGTTACTTACTGCTTAAGTACAGTAGAGCTAACATGCCGCGACTGATGTTTGTTTTGTAGGTTCTCACTTACCCCAGACGCAAACAGTACAACTCCTTTCGGTACCGTGGTAGTCAGCGTCAACCGAACGTGTAGGGCAGAAGACTCTGCCTCCCTCTTCCTCCTCCTCCTCCCTGATTCCCCTGTATCCTCCCCTTCCAGCTGTGTCAGAGGCGGTAAGCCTAGCACGTGAAAGCCGTTGAAATCGGCTGTTCGGACTTCGTCGCACGTTTCGCCGGCTATGCCGCCCGGACAGCTGCAGGAAAAGCCGACGTCATCGTTTTCGGTGCACAGTCCGCCATGTTGGCAAGGGGACGAGTGGCATTCGTCGATGTTAGTGTCACACAGGAGGCCTGGTATTGAGAGATGTTTGGTAATAGTTCAATAGCGAGCATAAACCATTTACACACGCACGCACGCACGCACACACACACACACACACACAACACACAACATCAAAACCAACAGAAGCAATCATCTCCACAATATTGAGGATAACTGAAACACCAACATTTTTTTTCCTGTAAATCAACGTCATAAATGGGAGTTTTTGTAAAGGAGAAAAACATAAAAAGAAACAAACGAGAAAGAAAGAAAGAAACAATCAAAGAAATAAGCAGGAAACAAAATTTCTGCTGACCAGAAATAGAAAAAAAACGATAATGAACGGATGATGAGAAAATGTAGAATGGTGCATGAAACTGTCTCTAATCATCACTGATTCTATTATGATAGCGTTCAATGCTGCTTCCGTAATTCCTGACAAGTGTTAATCAAACGAAGTGAAAGGTATTACTTACAACTCAAGGGGACCAGATCAAACGTGGTGATGCATACAGACTAAACGACCTTTGCAAAGTATCAGACAGAAAACACGGCGTTGCAGTTTGGGATGTCATTTTCATTCCAGACGAATACTAATGCCTTTACAGGTTTCAGTTCTGAAAGATAGAACTCGTGGGGTACAATACTGATGCTATATCCCTGCTTTTAATTTATTTTTGGGTCCTACTGATGGAAGACCATTCAAAGAAATCCGTTCGGAACGTGGATCTGCATAATGTCTGTGTTATAGGCTGCTGTGTACTAAAACACACCGTCATCTTTTCAGATTCTGACCCCAGGAGGGAGTTACGTGAAAAGGAATCAACGCACAACAGACACACATGTTCATACACCACACACACACACACTCTCTCTCTCTCTCTCTTGCAGACACACAGAGACACGGACACAGACAGACACGCAAAAAGTCACACTCACGCACTGAGGAACATGTACACTGTCTGTGACTCAAGAAGGACAGAGACCACAGAATACTTAACAAATATGCTTCGCTCAAAGCAAGTCAGAGAGAGAGAGAGAGAGAGAGAGAGAGAGAGAGAGAGAGAGGAGGGAGAGAGAGAGAGAGAGAGAGCCAGCCAGAGTCGTCTACCTGTGACCCCGGGAGGACAGAGACAGGTGAAGGCCCCAGGGCGGTCCACACAGGTGCTGCCCTGTGGGCAAGGCTGGGACTGACAGTCGTCTCTGTCCACTTCACACACACTCTGCCTGCACACAGCGAAAAGGGCATCAAGAGTCAGACGACAATTTGCCTGGCGGCCACAGAGAGAGAGAGAGAGAGAGAGAGAGAGAGAGGAGAGGAGAGAGAGAGAGAGAGAGAGAGGGAGGGGAGGGGAGAGAGAGAGAGAGATGAGAAAGAGAAGAGAGAGAGGAGAAGGGGGGGAGAGAGAGAGAGAGAGAGAAGAGAGATAGAGAGGGAGAGAGAGAGAGAGAGAGAGAAGAGAGAGAGAGAGAGAGAGAGAGAGAGAGAGAGAGAGAGAGAGAGAGAGAGAAACTTACAGACTGACAAACAGTCCTACTCCTACTCATATAAGAAATTAGGATATTGTTTTTTTTTTCATCCCGTAAAATCATGTTCGATTATTCTATCCTATTTGTACAAGTCATTTGGATTGTTCTAGTTACTTTAGTTGTGTTTCCATTTCACTGTCACTAAGAGGACTGCAGCCTTTGTCTTTGAATATGTCCGCGTCTCGAAATCCAATCATGACTGTTCACAGAGAGTATGATCTACGCGTAAATCAAACGACAAACCAGAGGAGGTGGGTCATGGTACCTAACACAGAATAATGATAATACTTAATTACAACAACATTTCCTTTTTAACCTCCAGTCTTTTACAGACAACTCCTAGGATAAAAATCACTCGAGCTGTGTAAGCAGAAATTTCCCCTGACCAGTCGCCGTGGTGCAGTTGTTAGCGTCGAAGACTTGCTGGGCAGGCATGCCCGGGGTTCGATTCCCAGCAGAGCCACTCGTTTGCGGGATAGTTTGGCCTCGGCAGGCGTCTGTCTTGAGCCTGTTCAGGGCTTAAATGGAAAGAATTGAACCATACAGCTGCGTTTTTATCTTGTAATGAAAGCGCCTTTGGAGAGTGTCGCTTAAAATTTTCTGACTGATACCGCAGATGTCTGTGTGCTTTGGCCTGGTTGGCGCCCGGCTGTATCATGAATGTAAGCGTGGAACACAGTTTGTCATGTGGTCTGAGACCAGAATGGAACATCACGGCATCATCTTCATCATCCTCATCCTTACTGATTCTCATTTTAAAAGAAGTCGCCATTTAAAAAAAACCTTTCACGCCCGCTGTGTCCTGAAACTATCTTCAAGACCACAGAGGGACCTTTGCTCAAGATCACTGCGTTTAGCCATTATTCACGGTCACGCAACAAGCTTTCGTATTAAGATTATTTCCTGAGCACAAAACCAGATACTGATATGAGCATAGTCAACAAAGGTAGTGTAAAATACATTTCAAAGCCACATAATGCAGCACAACACACAACACCTTAGCCATTAATCCAAGACCACTGAAGGGTCAATCGGTGGACAAAGTCCTTATAGATCGAATAACAACACGCAAAACAACACAATGCAAACGCTCCTTTAAAGAAATAATGGAACACTGACACACATGAAATAAACGGACACGATCTACACAGTTAGCGTAGCAATACAACTCAATACAATCCAGTACAGAACAGTACAACGGAGTACACCAAAGTACAATGAAACACGACACAACACAGTACAATACAAAACAAAACAGTACAGTGCAGCACGATACAAAACCCTCTGCCTATGACTCCAGGAACACGCGCGCATCACACAGCGTAACAAGGCAAAACAAAACGATACACCTGTAAAAACCACAAGGACAGAGACAGAAAATCAAGAATATGGTCCACACAGGTAACGCAGCGATACAGTGAAGACAACACAATTAAACGCACATAAAACACAAGGTACTACAATACAATACCAACGGAAATGATACTGTTTACCTGTAAATCCAGGAGGGCAGACACAGGTAAACGAGGACACCCGGTCCACACAGGTGGCGTTGTGCTGGCAGGGGTTGTACTGACATTCGTTGATCTCCTCCTCACAGTACCTCCCTGCCCACAGACTCACAACATGAGGACATACAACATGAGGACACACAACATGAGACATACAACATGAGGACACACAACATGAGGACATACAACATGAGGACATACAACATGATGAGGACACACAACATGAGGACACACAACATGAGGACATACAACATGAGGACACACAACATGACAACATGAGGACACACAACATGACGACACACAACATGAGGACACACACAACATGAGGACATACAACATGAGGACACACACAACATGACAACATGAGGACACACAACATGAGGACACACAACATGAGGACACACACAACATGAGGACATACAACATGAGGACACACAACATGAGGACACACAACACATGAGGGCATACAACATGAGGACACACAACATGAGGACATACAACATGAGGGCATACAACATGAGGACACACACACAACATGAGGACACACAACATGAGGACACACAACACACACACATGAGGACACACAACACACAACATGAGGACACACAACATGAGGACACACAACATGAGGACAAACAACATGAGGACACACAACATGAGGACACACAACATGAGGACACACAACATGAGGACACACAACATGAGGACATACAACATGAGGACATACAACATGACAACATGAGGACATACAACATGAGGACATACAACATGAGGAGACACAACATGAGGACATACAACATGAGGACATACAGCATGAGGGACATACAACATGAGGACATACAACATGAGGACATACAACATGACAACATGAGGACATACAACATGAGGACATACAACATGAGGGACACACACACATGAGGACATACAACATGAGGACACACACAGCATGAGGACACACAGCATGAGGACATACAACATGAGGACATACAACATGAGGACACACAACATGAGGACACACAACATGAGGACATACAACATGAGGACACACAGCATGAGGACATACAACATGAGGACACACAACATGAGGGACACACAAACATGAGGACACACAACATGAGGACACACAACATAAGGACATACAACATGAGGACATACAACATAAGGACATACAACATGAGGACACACAACATGAGGACATACAACATGAGGACACACAACATGAGGACATACAACATGAGGACAGACAACATGAGGACACACAACACGAGGACATACAACATGAGGACACACAACATAAGGACACACAACATAAGGACATACAACATGAGGACACACAACATGAGACAGACAACATGAGGACAGACAACATGAGGACACACAACACGAGGACATACAACATGAGGACATACAACATGAGGACATACAACAGGCAACAACAAAACACTTACTTGGCGAAGGCTTCATCAAGCCACATACAACAGGCAACAAGAACACTTACTTGGCGAAGGGCTTCATCAAGCCACATACAACAGGCAGCAAGAACACTTAGTAGGCGAAAACTTCATCAAGCCATCAGCCAAAAGAGGGCAACAGAGCCAACTGATGAAATTCGACTCACTAAAATCATTCGCTCCCCATCGAGGAAGTGGCGTCTCCACCTGTCGGTTGGTTTGTTTACAATTCAGCAATTACTCAGTAACCATCAAACCTATTGAACCAAACTTTGTCAAAAGGTGGAAAGTGGCAAAGGGTCGGACTCATTATTGTTGGAGGCTTATCCGCGTCGCAGGTCCGAGTCAAACTGTGGATTCTTGGCTGTTCTGCAAGACTTAAAGTTCACGGAAGTAACTCCTAACAACAATTACCAACAATTACTTCCCCTACGGATCAAACGCCTGATCCAAGCTCTGTTTACCGATGAGATACTTGTTGAATTTATTACAAACTTTCTGTTGAATATGAACAAGCTGATGACTATGGACAAAATATCTCGTGCTGGAATTTCAAAACTTTTTTAAAAATGATACATGCGTTGACACTTCTTGTTTTGCCTATTCGATGAAAAAAAGCGTACACATGGAATAACTCCAGTCCATGTCAACAATTCGTTCTTCATGTGGGGAAAAAAACCACATTTACATTATGAACTGACGGCCAGGCTGGATTCAAAATCAGTTCCATTACAATGGAAATGAGCGCTCTCCCATTTTGTTTGCTAACAGATTATCTTTTTGCAACGCCTTTTTACACAGTTGATGTGACATGGTTTCTTCTCTCTCACATTCTGGTCAACACTGACCTTGATAGCAGAGTGCATGAAGCGCTTCAGGACTCCAGCAACACATGCAACATTTACTGGGGAGGCAGGTTCGGTGTCATCTTCATGTCGCAAGTAACATCAACCGAATGAGGAACAGTGGAACTTCAAGCACTCAACACACCAAAATGGAGGAACCATAGGAACACACGGCTGCAAATTAGCTCAAAGGAAAGCCAAATCCTGATCCAGACGACAAAAGTAGTCAACATTTCTCAGAACGGTCATACACTTCAAATGTCTTGGTCCATTCTGAGCAACGACGGTAGCTCAACCATGGAAAGCAATGGCTACGCCCGGTTATGTCTTTCATAAGAAGACTCCCAATCATTCGGAGAATAAACGCTTCAGATGGATTCTCCATATTTCATCCAAAGAACATGAGACGGATCACTAGGAGTGGGCCGCACGTCCATATACATGCTGGCAGGTAAGGACCCCCTCCTCACAGTTCTCTGACGCCCGACACGTGCATGTATGTATCTCGCCATCACCCCCAGTTACGGGCCATCTTACAGAGGACAGCGAAGGGTGGACGTCTCAGTGGCAGACAGGATAAGTCCTGAATAAAGCAAAGCCAGGACAGGACAGGCTACCTCTTAAGCCCGCTGCATGGGATTGAATGAAGAGGCCATGCCCCTAAATACCCAAACCGTCTACCCCCCCCCGTGTACCGTCTACCCACTGTGATGTAACAATGATGATGATCATGATTTGGCAAAACTGCATGTTGTCGTGTATTTAAAGACTGCGTCACAAAGACACATGATGGCAATTTCACAAAAGACATGTATTTGCGAAACACAGACACATGACGTCAACTTCACAAAATCTGTGTTCGGCGTAATACATACACATGATGGCCATTTCACAAAATATGTATACGGCGTAACACAGAGATATAACAGCAATTTCACAAAACAATTAACGTCACCAATCGGGAGCATTCTGTGAAACGAGAACAGACTTCAAAACAACTTTGAAACCTGTTCAGCACTAAAGTAGGTAAATCGAGTGACACGCCTATTTCAGCACAAAAAAATGTTATGTCGCGATTAAGCGGCAAGTTTCCTCGTGTGTGCGTCGAATTTTGTGCTGCATTACTGTGTCTGTACGACGATACGCTTTGGTAAACATAGAATCTAAAAAGAATTATCAATCGTCATTATACTGGTCATTTACTTAACTAACCCACGATATTCATCTTAAAACCAATGTACACATTTGTCCACTTTCATTGGCAGTACAAAACATATTCACCTCTGAATCCAGGTTGGCAGGAACAAGTGAAGTTGGCCACTTCGTCTCGACAGGTGCCGCCATGTTGACACGTCACATCTACACAGTCGTCATCGTTGACGTCGCACACAGCTCCTGACCAACCAGCGCTGCAGTTGCATGTGTATCCACCAATCGTGTCCTGACACGTACCGTTGTTTTGGCACGGCTTCGTGGTTTGACACTCGTCAATATTGTTCTCGCAAAATCTTCCTGATAAAAGAAAGAAAAAAAAAATACTGGAGCATAGATTTAGCTAAGACATCTGCCTCGTACTGTACTAGCTAACATAAGAACTTTACCTGAAAAGCAAAATTGTAGGAGTTCATCTCTCAACTATGAGCAGCGACAAACGAGATGCGATCAACGTGATCCCCATATTCCTCTGTAAAAGAACTGAACACTGCAGTAATACTGATGAATAAGTAGACACAGATACTGAGACACTGAAGAAAGAATATCCACTTTTTTCAATACATCCAGCGGTCAGTCAGAGTCAACTTCACTGCAACTGCGGATTCTGATTCCTTCCGAAGCGGACAGATTAGCTACCGGATCACAATCCACAATTCAACTTGAACCACACAGATCTTAAATAAACGACCCAGCACCGACACAACCCGAAGAGTTTGTGATCAGAAAATCCTGATGATCTGATACAGCGCGCCCCCAGTCATTGGGTTTTACGCCACTGTCTCAAAGAACGCCGGACGCACTGTATATGTTTGTAAAGATTTTCCTTTTCAGACTGCACTTCTGCACGAAATTGCCACGTGTTAGCGGTGAGCGTGGTTTCGGTTTCTAATGAATTGAACTCCAGCCGACCGCACACAACCCTTTGAGGACGCAGCCACGCAATTGAAAAGTCTTACCACAGAAAAACATACGAATATACTCCCACAACATAACACTTAGGAGGCACATCATTTTGCACATGACTAGAAGACCACACTGACTCAACTTTTGACAACGTTGAAGCATATGAAACTGAACCATGCTCATGGTGTCAGCCATTCCGTGGATTTTTTTTTTAAATTTCAGATTACAAATGGCTCAACAAAAACCATAACAATATAAACGAGCCATGAAAACGGTGCACAAACGCTGTTGAGACAGGTGCACACTGCAGACTGCATAGTTATCGTTCACTGTGGACAGTGTTTACAGTCTGTTCACTGTGGACAGTGTTTACAGTCTGTTCACTGTGGACAGTGTTCACAGTCTGTTCATTGTGGACAGTGTTTACGGTCTGTTCACTGTGGGCAGTGTTTACGGTCTGTTCACTGTGGACAGTGTTTACAGTCTGTTCACTGTGGACAGTGTTTACAGTCTGTTCACTGTGGACAGTGTTCACAGTCTGTTCACTGTGGACAGTGTTTACAGTCTTACTCTCTTGTCCCATGATAACCACAGAAAAGCTGGCATGTAGTACAAAGACAGTAAAGATGTCAAACACGATGACAACGGGCGACAGCAAAGAAAGATTTTCAAAAGCAGTTAAAGCAGAGTGACAACGAAACAGGAAACATTCTAGCGTCAATTTTCAGAAGGCTGAGATCAAAATTTTCCTCAGAATTACCCCGGACATCTCCAAAAGACGGGGAGGGGGGGGAGACGGGGGCTAGTGGGGAGGGGGATAGATGAGTGGGGTGGTGATGAGGGGTGGTCGCTTGCATTCTACGGACTCTCAGACACACCCCCACCCCAACCTCTACCTTCCCTCCTCCCTAGACCGCCACATGACAAACGAGTCAATCTTCATCAGACAGCACACAAAACTCAACTGACCAAACAAAAGCCGAACACATTACAACTCCCCCCCCCCCCCCCCCCTAAGAATCCAGTATATCTAGAGCTTGGATTATACGGACTTTGAAAATCCACACTCACCCATCCCCCAATGCGTCCTCCCGCCCCTCCTCCCCCCCCCCCCCCCCCCCAACCATAGAATGCATAGAATGCCAAACGAGTCTCTTCCTGTTAAGAAAGCAACCATCCAACCAACCGACAAAAACACAAAACGGAAAAAAAAAACAACAACTTTAAACAGTCTAAGATTCCAGTGTCAAAATCTTGGGTACTAAGGGCTATCACAACCCCTCCCATTCCAACCCTCCTCCCCTTACCATACAATAACAAACTAGTCTGCACCCCCCCCCCCCCGCCCCCGCCCTCTTTTTACATCAGAATCTGACCTGTGTAGCCAGATGGGCAGAGGCAGGTGAAGTTGTGAGATGAGGACGACGACTGTCGACATGTGGCCCCGTTCACGCACGGTGAGGACAGACAGCCTGCTAAGGACACCTCGCACCTTGCGCCTGTCCAGTCTGTGCAGGTCAGGAAGAACAGTGGTCAGTCAGCGTCTGTCTGTCTGTTTGCTCTTCTCTGTCTCTCTCTCTCTCACACACACACACACACAGAGAGAGAGAGAGAGAGAGAGAGGAGAGAGAGAGAGAGAGAGAGAATAATAGAAAGTCATATACAAGCAGATACACAGAGTAAACACTCACAAAAAAGAGTCTCTCTCTCTCACACACACATGTTACATACATACACACTCACACCGACATAAAAAGAGAGAGGAGAGAGAGAGAGAGAGAGAGAGAGAGAGAGCGACGGAGAGAGAGAGAGAGAGAGAGAGAGAGAGAGAGAGAGAGAGACAGACAGAGAGAAAGAGAGAAGAGAGAGAAGAGAAGAGAGAGAGAGAGAGAGAGACAGATAGAGACAGACAGACAGACAGACAGACAAAAAGACACGCACACACACAGAGTATGTCTGTAATATAATGACTTAAGTACAATGGGCTATTCTGGGCGCATGTGAGCACACAGAAACACACGTACGCGCACAGTACTATATGAATGTATGCTACAGAACGTTACTTTCACAATAAACACACACACACACACACACACACACACACACACACACACACACGGGCGCAGAGCAGGTGGAAGTTTTCGCAAAGAATTTGCGATGAAGTTTGAAAAAAAAGTACATGAAAAAACAACCTCTGGCATTTAAACGCGAATTTTGAACTGACCTCACAGACATTTCACAGAAACCAAGCAGACAGACTGTAATTTCCTCAAAAGTATACAAGATTCGCCTTTTAAAAAAAAATTCTTTTAGAATGGAGAATATCCAAACGAACATTATTATCTAAACTTCACCGCCTTCATGTCATTCCTCCCTCATCCTCATCTTCGTTGATCGCCACAAACATTCCGTCGACCCGCAGCTTGTGCTTTCAAGGTCCACGAGTGTGCCTCAACGTGATGGGCAAGGTCCATGGGGACTGTTGTTGGGGCCACACGGTAGGTGCTTCCTAAAGGGAACGCCCCACACCTACTGGCAGCACGACTTTCAAGCGCTCCAGTCAGTACAGGGGGCTGAGCAGGTGATGTCTTGCGTATATTGAATCAGAACAGACGTGAATAAACGTGACCCAAGTGAGCCAGCAGCAGTGCAACGTCCCCTCGGGGTGAGACCCTTATGGCGACTTGACATTGTTGCCTGTGGGTCTGGCCACGCTGAGGCTGTGACAGGACTGACCGTCAAGTGATTATGTAGGGGGGGGGGGGGAGTCAGAATGAGCGGCCTGGGGGGTAATGGAACTTGCGGTGCATGAAGAGACGAGACAGCAAAAATGCAGACCTTTACTTTCAACTTCCCCTAACCCGACCAACTCACCAGGTAAGCAGTCACACAGAGGCGCCGCCCCTTCTCGCTCCACGCAGGTTCCAGAATTCAGACAATACCCCCCATCACCATCACCACCACCACCACCACCACTACCACCACCGCCGCCGCCACCATCAGTTCCCGACGCCGCAGCCGCCACGCCCTCGCCGTGACACTCCAGAACGTCCGCCTCGCATCGCTGACCCTTCCAGTAGAGGGAGCAGACACACTTGAAAGACCCCGCCAGGTTGACACAGTGGCCTCCGTTCTCACATGGGGGTGGGGCAGGGGCGGAGGAGGAGGAGGAGGAGGAGGAGGAGAGGAGTCGAGACATTCGTTGATGTCAGTTTCACAGCGGTCTCCTGTCCAGCCTTTGGAACACTGGCACTGGAAATCTGTAGAGGTATAGGTGGAAATGAGTGGAAATGGTGAAACAAATATTGTGGGTTGAGGAAGAGGGTATGTTTTCGGCGGGAGAAACGAAAAAAGAAAACCACGAGAAAGGACGAGCGGGATGAGGGATTAGATGGACAGGCATGACGGATTGTAGGGGAAGTGTTGAGAGGGGGATGAGGGTGAAAGATGAGATGGGAAGGGCGGAAGCGGAGGGGGGGGGGGGGAGTGATTGGGGAGGGGTGAAAGGCAACAAACATGGGCGAAAAGAATCTAAATTGTTGATCTGTCATTGTTGTCGCTGGATTCTGTGTTTATCCTTGTGCTAATCAGCGTATGCTGCCATCCATCTTTGTGTCTGTTCGTCTGTCTGTCCCTTGACTTTCTCTTACTCAGTGTCCTTTGTTTAGTTTCACGTCTTTTAGGTAAACGAGGCATGGTGTGTGTGTGTTTTGCGTACGTACATGCGGGGTGTGTGTGTGTGTGTGTGTGTGTGTGTGTGTGTGTGTGTGTGTGTGTGTTTTGCATGCGCGTGCATGTGTGTGTGTGTGTGTGTGTGTGTGTTGTATGCGCGCACGTGTGTGTGCGTGTTTGTGTGTGTTCGTGCGTGTTGTATGCGCGCGCATATGTGTATGTGTGCGTGTGTGTGTTTGTGCGTGTTGTATCCGCGCGCATGTGTGTGTGTGTGTGTGTGTGTGTGTGTGTGTGTGTGCGCGCGCGCGCGCTCGTGTGTGTGTATGTGTGTGTGTTTGTACTATATGCGCGCACATGGTGGTGTGTGTGTGTGTGTGTGTGTGTGTGTGTGTGTGTGTGTGTGTGTGTGTGTGTGGAGTATGTGTGTGGGTTTGTGTGTGTGTTGTGTGTGTGTGTGTGTGTGTGTGTGTGTGTGTGTGTGTGTGTGTGTGTGTTGTATGCGTGCGCATGTATATGTGTATGTGTGTGCGTGAGGGTCTGTGCGCGCGCGAGTTCAGTGTGTGTGTGTGTGTGTGGTGTGTGTGTGTGTGTGTGTGTGTGTGTGTGTGTGTGTGTGTTTCTGTGTGTGTGCGCGCGCACGAGTGTGTGTGTGTGTGTTTGTTACATGCGCGCGCATGCGTGTCTGTGCACGCGCACGCGTGCGCACGCGCGTGCGTGCGTTTTGTGCGTCTGCACGCAGCGTGACAATGCACGCACAACACACACAAGGCAAAACATAAAACCACTTTCACGACCCACTCCAACCAAACCGTTACCTTGATCGCCGACAAGAGAGCAGTTGGCGCCGTTGCCACAGGGACCGGAGGAGCAGGCGGTGAGCTGGGCCTCGCACAGTCTGCCAGTGAAGGCGGCAGGACAGCGGCACGTGAAACCCCTCACCCCGTCAGTGCGCTCCTCGCACGTGCCGCTGTTCTGACACGGGTTGGACGCACAGTCGTACACATCGCCCTACAAAGACAGAGAAAGGTTGGACCTCGAGCTGCGTACCTCCGACCCACCATGGCAGCTAAGCTTTCAGCTCGCGTTTTGTTGGTGTGTTTGTCTGTGAGCAGGACTGTGCCAAAACCTTCTGAACTGATCTTTACGAAGCTGGGAGGCAAGATGGAGTTGTAGGTCAAGGACGAATCCATTGAATCCGGGTGCGGATCCGGACGTGGAATTTGTTTCCACTTTCTTCCACATTGCAAGAAAAATGTATTAAAATTGTTTTTTGGGGTATATTTCATAACAAATAATGCATGAATCTCATTGTCAAAAGCTTTTTATTTGACTTACTGATATTTACGCACTTGTTCTGCTTGATTCGGATTATAAATCAGATCCAGTGATTTAATTAAATGACATTCTTAAGGGCAAGCAGGGGGAGTGGAGGGTTATGGTGTTCATTAAGTTACTGCACAGTCACAAATTACGGTCGAAAACCTGCTCTATTTTGGTAGTGGTCTGCGCTCTCCCGTGTGCACTTCTAGTTCACGATTAGGTCATTCTGCCTGTGTCAAGAAGGAAGGGAGGGAAAGTCAGAAGAACAGTACCATTCTGAACATGAAAAAAAGTCCTTTTTAACACGCTCAAAAGTAACTAAAGCGTCACTGGTCAAGTATGCACTGTGTTGCCCATTTCGTACAGTAAATACTTTTGACAGATACAAAGCTCGAGCCATACACATTCTTGTATCAGAGTGCGACATTTCTTTGAAACGCATTTAGCTTGGTTAAAATACTTTTAGTTAAATGTAACGTTTACGTCAAGTTCCGTACAAAGAAATTAAAACATAAAATGAATGTCCGATTCTTACAGAAGCACTATTTGGGAGAAGAATGTTTCCCGGTTGTTTGAATGTCTGAACATGAAACACAGAGAGAGAGAGAGAGAGAGAGAGAGAGAGAGAGAGAGAGAGAGAGAGAGAGAGAGAGAGAGAGAGAGAGAGAGAGTGTGCAAATACTTATCTAGGTACACGGAGAGGAGACATTAACCGCCAAGCATTCTCACATTGTCCACTGAAATGCTTTGATGGACACCTGGTGAATGCTTTCGTCACTCCCATATTTCCTTCAGTCACCAAACGTCTCTTCATGTGAGCCATTAGCGGATATAGAAACACGAACAGAAAAGGGACTTAATCACTGTCAACACGGGCTGCCTCTGTTTCAGATAGTTAACTCCCATGAGGTATCTCCCCTGTCTGTGTTTATGACCAAGTGTTAGCATGCCAGGATATCTTGTTCACACCATGGCGGCGTGTACAATGGCGGCAGTTGAGCGTGAGGTGCAAGCAAAGCTGGCGTTTGACCTTGACATCAAAGGCAACGCCAGCAGAAGGGAAATGCTCGACAGGTGTTTTTTTTCACAGCGGACCTTGCTGTGCGACACTGCCAACATATTACAGACCGTAGATAGGGTCGCCGTGAACCAGTCGTTGGATTTTCATGATTTTTATCCGACTATTCCCAGATTTTGTTCTGACCTCACCATCCTCAAAAACAGATTGACCTTACTGTAGGTCTCTTCGCAACGTAGGCTACACAGCAGGCCGAGGGCCGTGACTTTCCGGCAGCACATGTCGAGAGAAGATTACAGATCTGGTTATTGCTTGTGTCTCTTTGTAGGTGGACGTGACATAGGAAAACCTAAAGATCAGGTGAACAACAGGATACACCAGCCGACATGAGCTGGGATCCACAGAAATGAAGTGAAGGTCAAAGAAAAAAAAAACGGAAAGCAAAACAAGACATGGTAAATGCAGGAGTTGAAAACAGGAGAGGATGGCAAGAAAGCCAACAGGGACCACGTGGGGAAAACGCACCCCCCAAAAGTCTCAGCTGGAATGGCATTCGGTGTATGGCTCCCCTCAGGTCGGCTTCATCCATCACATCACCTCCTGCCCTAGGATTCAAACTTGGGAAATGAGGGGAGGGGGTGGGGGGCTGGGGGGAGGGGAATCAGATGACCCAGCTTGCCCGCCCCGTGAGGGAAACGAACAGTGGATCACGCCCTAAGTTCAAGTAGGTCTGACCAGCGCGCTGGGCTAATGCGTGGGTCAGACATCTGCTGAGTCGTTGCCACGAGACCCTCTTCTTAAATTCCCTGATCTTGGTCATCAATTCATTCATCCATCAGCTTGAAATCATGCAAGTATGGTCTCCAAAACTTAGCGGATGTGGTGCAGCGTATATGGACTAGTCCTCACGCAGTGACACTTCCTTGATGAAACGACCTGAAACTGAAAGAACCCAGGGAAGGTACACAACATGCAGACACGACCAAGTGTCTAAGAAGATCGTTCAAGCGGTTAGCATTGCTAGAGGAGACGTAGCGCCACCAGAGACTCCAGCGAGGACGTCCTTACAGGGCAAGAGGCCACAAATCCTGGTCTGGAACAGCCTTGAAATTAACAGCGCGGACGCGGGGATTGACTGGATGGAGTGGAAGACTGGGCGAGCGCAGCAGACGTTTCCAGAATGGGAAAACCACCCAGAGAGCTTCCAAAACAGTGGCAGTGAGGCCGGACACAGCACATCACACAGGTGTATCCAACAAATGATTCTGACTCACCTCTCGCCGTGCCGTATGAAAGCGGAATGGAGCAAACTCGCACATACAAGACTGAGAAATAAACCACTGTAGTCAGCAGTTTGACGTCATCTGGCTCCCAAGCCAAAACTCCTCGCCACAGAGGCTGGAGCAAGAGGTTTTGTAGACTTGATCAGCCTATGATCTAATGAAACAGCTGTTGGTTTTTGATAAGAAGAGGACCAGAACCCTGCAGGCAATGGCAGAGGACGCAGCTGAAGAGAGTGCCAGCTAGATATGGTCGAGGTGGAACAAAAGTGAACTTCATTAGGCTTATAATCTCCAATGTAGAACAGGTATCCGATAGCCATTTGAGTAAGACAGCCGTCTACAATGGACACGCCTTGAGACGCCCACCTTTCCCTTTTGAATCCCGTCAGCGCCAAGTATTTCTGACAGCAGAAGGGCATCTGGGAGTCATGACCTGGATGCCGCCCGGCCCCCTTGAAATGCAAGAAGTTCAGGACCTAAACACATGTCTCAGGGGACTATCTTTTTTGAGGACCTTCTGCTGTCAAGCTCTCCCCAGACTTTTTTCCCTACGGTCTTTGCTTGTCTCTCTTTATATGCTAGTGATTAAAAACGACCTGAAAATTCTCACAGCGATCTACCCTACTACTCTCTTCTACCCCTCCCTTCCCCACTTCCACCATCACCTGACAGTTCCGTCCAATGAATCCAGCAGCGCAGGAGCAGCTGTAGCCACCATCCGCTGTGCTGTCCAGGTAGCACGTGCCTCCGTACAAACAAGGGGCGCTGTGACAGGGGTCAGAGTTCACCTCGCACCGAGGGCCGGTGTACGGGTAGGGACAGTCACAGACGTGGTTACCTCCCCTGTCCTGACACGTGCCGCCGTGCTCACAAGGGGCGTTGCCCGTGCAGTCGTTGACCGTCACATCGCAGTTGTCTCCCGTCAAGCCTTTGGGACAGTCACACCTGAGAGAGGAGAAACAATTAAAATGTGGATGGCTTTTCATTTGTCTTCTTTAAATTTTGTTGTCAGTGGTGTGCATGTGTGTGTGTGTGTGTGTGTGTGTGTGTGTGTGTGTGTGTGTTTAGTGTGCGTGCGTGCGTGCGTGCATGTGTGTGTGTGTGTGTGTGTGTGTGTGTGTGTGTGTGTGTGTGTGTGTTCTTATTTTTGTTCTTAACTCTCCAGCTGTATAATACAGTGACATTCAGATGACTTCTTTAAGGATGGCCTGTCGAAAATAACACGGAACCACCCATTTCCGTCTCTCTGTCTGTCCTCTTTCTTTACTTTTGGTCCGAATTGTTATGTTTGTGTTCCTACCAGACCATTAACAACTACCTCAGTGCTATGCAGTTTTCCCACTTGCAACATGGACGCACACTGCGCATTGCACCTCGGTTTATTGTCTCATCGCAGAAAACCAACACCCAGTCAACCACTTCAAACCTTGAGTACAGGGGGGATGGGGGGATGGATAGGGGGGGGGGGGGGGGTAGAGGATATGCAGGAGTGGGGTGGGAGAGGAATGGGGGTAAGGGTGGGCGGATTGGTTGGATGTGTGGAAAGGAGAGTGGGTGGGGGGAGGCGCGAGCTTCGAAGCATGGACCTGAGGATCCAACCCCTCTGACAAACAGTGACAGGCGGCGGGGAAGAGGGAGGGGAAGGAGTGGGTGAGGGAAGGGGAGGATGGGGTGAGGGCAGGCGTGCGGACAGCGATGGCGTTAACACATTCAGTACACACACAACTCATCAGACGGGCCAAAACACAAGTGAACACACACACACACACACACACACACGCACGCACGCACGCACACACACATGCACGCACGCACGCACACGCACACACACACACAATGGCAAAAAAAAAGCGAACAACAAAACAAAATAAAAGAAAACAACAACAGAAAACAACTGGATATTTGATTACCTGCCTGCAGCCATTTGGGTAACATAATTTGGTGCTTTACTCTCTTCATGCCTTTCATTTGTGGACATCTTCATCGAAAACCGCATTGTCACATTGCATGTTGTGTATCAAGCAAGCGTGAGTCTGCACTGTTTGTGAGCTTACACGATTGTCTTCTGGAGTCTGTTTTGTACTGTGTATTGAATAAGCATTAAATTTGCACAGTTGTATGTGTTTATTCATTTTTTCTTTTTTCGTGTGTGTGGCTGGTAGTGTGCACTTCATGAGTGTTCCTTTTCAATCTGTTTGGTACGTTTATTTGTTTATTTATATTTGTGCTTGTTGTCACTATCTCTGCAGTTTGTATCAGTCTTCATAAAATCGCTTGGACGAAAAACAGTTACTAAGTCTACGAGGAATGAAGAAAGGAAGTGGAGATAAGGGTTGAGAGGGGGAAAGGGAATTGGAAAATAGGGGGGGGGGGGGGGGGGGGGGGGGGGGGGGGGGGAGGAAATAATACATGAGGCTCTTATTTGTTGGCTTGATAAAAAGTGCCTCTTTTTCAGGCGTCAGCTTCTGAACAGCTCCGCCTATGTGCACACACACACACACACACACACACACACACACAGAGAGAGAGAGAGAGAGAGAGAGAGAGAGAGAGAGAGAGAGAGAGAGAGAGAGGAGAGAGAGACAGAGAGAGAGAGAGAGAGAGAGAGAGAGAGAGAGAGAGAGAGAGGGAGAGAGAGAGAGAGAAATGGATGTATCAACCTGTTTCATCAAATCTGCCACGATCTTTTACCATCATTTCTTCAACATCCGTTTTCTTCCAAAGTTTGAGGTTTTAGGAACTTATCCTAGTCCCTTCCAATCTTGCACCCTGTCCTATTTTTTTGCCTCAAAAAGCGAACAAAGAAACCAACAACAAAACAAAAAAACTCCATGAAAATATGTTTACCTGTAGCCGTTAACAAGGTCTGCGCATGTGCGATTGGCAGGGCAGACCACTCCGAGGCACCCGTCCACATCTATCTCACAGCGGGCGCCTGTGTATCCCGGCAGGCACTCGCAATGAAACGCGTTGGGCTTCGGCTCTGAGCAGGTGGCCCCGTTTTGGCAAGGGTCAAGGTCACACTCAGAAATGTCCTTCTCGCACTCGCTACCTGTGAATCCTGGCAACGGAGAAACCATCGGTTTTATTGATCTTTCCACTAATTTATGATGGTAAAGATGATGATAAATATCATTCTTTGTCGTAGCAGTGATGGAGGCGGTAGCAGTGAAGGCGGTAGCAGCGGTAATTGGCATCGTTACCATGACAGGGCTTTGGTATTGGTTAAGGGGTCTTTTTTTTTCATTTGAGAGCATACTTTCGAAATTGGTTTTGGTGAATCTTGACGGTAACATTACTCTCTTCATCTAATTTTATTGTTGCCATCGATCATCAGCGCTGTTATTATTCTTTCTTATCTCATCAAATTTCTCGATACTGTCAGTGACGTTGTCAGGATTTTCTCTCTAGTACACACTCACTCATTCACTCACACACACACACACACATATACACACGCACACATACGCACGCACACACACGCGCGCGCGCACACACACACACACACACACACACACACACGCGCGCGCGCGCGCACACACACGCACGCACACACACACACACACACACACACACACACACACACACACACACACACACACACACACACTCACTCACTCACTTACTCACTTACTCACTCACACACACACACACACACACACACACACACACACACCACGATCAAATCATCATTAACGAAGACATCAGAAGGTCATGATGGGACCTGTCACCGGCTGGACATAGTGACGCCATCATATGTCACGCCCACACCCGTTGACTCCAACACTATGCAAGTATTGCCACCCTGCGTGTGCTGGCTAACAACCGGCACCACTGAACACCAGTGACTCGGCGTCAGTGCCGTGTCTCCTTTTGTCGGGGGCGCTATGACGACATGATGTATGTACCTGGAGACTGCCGGGGCCGGGGCTTCGACACCAGCTTCCTGGTATAGCTAATTTAATTAAAGTTGGCCAGAAACCAGCGGCAGAGGAGTAATGCTGCTGGAACAGCACGGAGAAAATGAGAGAGAGAGAGACAGAGAGTGAGAGAGAGAGAGAGAAAAAGAAAGAAAGAAAGAAAGAAAGAAAGAAAGAAAGGAAGAAAGGAAGGAAGAAAGGAAGGTGGAAAGAAAGAAAGAAAGAAAGAAAGAAAAAAAGGAAGAAAAAGGAGAAAGAAAGAAACAAAAAAAGGCAGAAAGGAAGAAAGGAATAAAGAAAGGAAAAAAGAAAGGAAGAAGAAAGAAAGAAAGAAGAAAGAAAAGAAGAAAGAGGAGAAAAAAGAAAAAAAGGAAGAAGAAAGAAAAAGAGAAAGAAAGAAAGAAAGAAAAAAGTAAGGCATAAAGAAAGGAAGAAAGAAAGGAAGAAAGAGAAAAAAAAAGGAAAAAAAAAAAAAGAAAAAAAAGAAAGCCAGAAAGGAGCGTGAAGGATGATATACTACCTGGCAAACACCGACAGGTGTAGGAGTTGATGCCGTCTTCACACACTCCGCCATGCTGACACGGCGTGGACAGACACTCGTCGATTTCATGCTGGCACCGCTCTCCGAAAAAACCCGGCTGACAGAAGCACTGGAAGCCACTGAAGGCAGGGGGGAGGAAGAGGAGGGGGGGGGGGGGGGGGGGGGAGAGAGAGAAGAAAACAGAACCATGTGACAGGACATCGCAGGAGCCGGCTTTCAATGCGTCCATATGCTGTATCCAGAACAACACGGTTAAAAAGGGCAACGAAAATGGACATTGTTCTACTGGACGTTAGCTTGATTAGGGGGTGACGACTTCACACCGACTGTTCCCTGTGCCGGGGCTGGGCAGGTACGGACCAAGCTGTAGCTACGGGCGAGGGGTCGGAATGGGCGGCGTGTGTGCGGTGCCGCGAAGGTAGCATAGATTATATGATGGGGGGTCAGCACTCGTATAAAAAAAAAAGTACAACTCTAGAAATGAACAGGTAAAATCCATCCCTTCTCTCTCTCTCTCTCTCTCTCTCTCTCTGGTCGTTTGTCAGAGAGTGTGCAAGTGTACATGTCATCTCTCTCTCTCTCTCTCTCTCTCTCTCTCTCTGTAAACGGAAACGGAAGATGAAAATGGACAGCTCTCCAGGAAGGACATGCACTCTGTTCGGGGGGAAGGAGGAAGGGAGGGGAAGGGAAGAGAGACGGAGCAGACGGAAAGAGAGGGTGGGGGAGAGAGGAGTTGCAGACTGGGGAGGGTGGATGGAAGATACTAGGGAGCGATAACAGAATGGAAAAGAGGAGACAAGCTATTTTGATCGTCATTGTGTTATTATTTTTTTTTTTACCCTTTCCATGTGTGTGTGTGTGTGTGTGTGTGTGTGTGTGTGTGCGCGCCGCGCGTATACGTGATTATTTCTTTTGCTTAAAAGAAGTTGACATTCTGTTATAATGCTTTCTTAAATGTCATTACAACCAAAACTTAATCTGATAGTAAACTGATTTCAGTCAGTCAGTCAGTCAGTCAGTCAGTGTGTGTGTGTGTGTGTGTGTGTGTGTGTGTGTGTGTGTGTGTGTGTGTGTGTGTGTGTGTGTGATAGTGTGCACATGTGTGGACGGAATAGAATCAAAGAGAACAGACATGCGTGTGTAATCGTTAATTCAAGATGAGAACAGACTGAAAGTAACCAGCAGATCTCACATTCTGCCTCCTTCAGCTCAGAATCCAGTTCTGCTTACTATCCCTTCCAACACGGTCAGTGGGTGCCTTTCAGCGATAAAAGTCAAAAAGAAAAACCTGCTGAAATCCCTTTGCCGCCCCTTATTATCATCATGGTTTTCATTATCATTGATTATCATTCATTATGAATTACCATCAGCAGTATCATTACTAATCATTATTGTTATCATTATTATTGTTGTTGTTGTTGTTAGTAGTAGTAGTAGTAGTAGTTGTAGTAGAACTTTGTTTCCCACACATCATAAATAGCAACGTCCTCTCATTGATACTCAGCCTGTGAGCCATTCACACTTCCCTAAAAGCCCCTTTCCTCCCCACATACACACTCCCCACCTTCACCCACACCCATCCCTCTGACTCTCCAACACCCCACCAACTCCAACAACCCGCCCCCACCGGCCCTTCTTCTCTCCCTCCCCCCACCCCCCCCCCCCTTACCAGCAGGCTTCTCCACACACACGGCGTGATCTCCACAAGGGCTCTCCAGCTGACAGCGACGGACCACCGCCTGACACTGAGGTCCCATGAACCCCGGCGCGCACGTGCAGCGGAAGTTGTTGACCAGGTCGGTGCACGTGCCGTTGAAGAGGCACGGCTGACTGTCACACTCGTCGATCTCGGTGTCGCACAGGTCGCCCGTGTAGCCTGTTGGTACACACACACACACACACACAGAGAACTGAACAGATGTGGACAAGACTAGTACAGATATGGGAAGTATGAAAAAAGAGCAAAATACACAGAGAAAGAAAGACTTAACGAACAAGTGGGGGGGTAATTCTTGCTTCCATGATGAAATGAACACACGCCCTTAACTCAAAACGAGCAGAAAACGATAACACTGAGCACACAGAACAAACTAGGAGAGGGGATGTCTTCTTGCTTGTTCTGTGTGCTCTGCGTTGTCATTTCTGACAGGCGATATTCGGTGTCAGAAGCTGCATTCGTTCGCAGTTATGGCGTGTCATTATTTTATCGTGAGAGCAAGAGTTATCCTACTTGTTCGTTTTTTTTTAAAAACCTGCTCTGTGTTCTCATTCAAAATAAAACTCAATTAGAACAGAACAGAATATATCAGTGTTGGGTGGAATAAAACGAGGAGCAGCAAGTGTGGATAAGATGAAACTGAACTGAACAGCTATGGGTGAAATAACACAGAATGCAGGTAAGGGTAGAATCAAACATAATGAACCGGAGACGGAATAGAATATAACAGATGTGGACAATAGAAGAGAACAGGAGCAAAGAATAACGATAGGGCAGGAAAACAAGTGTTGGCCAGCGGCCAAGGTGCAGTGGCTAGTGTTGTGAACTGAAGGCTTGCAAGTCGCAGGTTCAAGTCCCAGCAGAGGCATTTATTTGAGGGATTTTTTTTTCGACCCCTAAAGTTGAGTGCGCTATGGGCTGAAATGCGAAAACAAGAACACACAGTCGAGTTTCTTACTGTCAATTTTCTATCGAGTAACACTGCACGTGTCTGTATTTCTCAGGCCTGGTTGATGCCTGAAGATATCAAATAAGGAAGCGTAGAGTACAGCCCCGTCATGTAGACGAAGCAAACTCAGTTGTTTTTGCTGTTTGCTTGCGGAGGTCGCGAGGTAGGAAACACGCACAGACGCAGCACCCCTCCTTCCCCATCCACACAGTAATCAACCCAGCGCAGACTCAAACACTGGCAAAACTCCATCTTAAAGTACACCAAAATGACACTTCAAAAGTACCCTAGTTTCCAAAATATTTTCTAAGTTCGTTGAAGTGAATAAAATATACCGAACGTGCAACAGCGCTGTCAGCAGGTTAAACTGTAATAGACACGAAATCCTGAAAACACACCAACATTATTCCAATGAAGAGATGGTAGATTTAATGGTCTTAAAAAGCGGTTATTTTGAATAGCATCCTTGGCACCATGGAAGCGATTACTTATACAGCTTTACTGGGATGTATCAGCCAATGACTTTAAAAAACGGCGAGTCACGGTCATAATTTTGATATTAGTTTCACCTCCGCTCCTTGAAGTTAGTCCAGCCTGTAGACCTCTTTCTTTCCTGCAGTGAAAACACAGAGAGAACTCCTCCCTCTCTCTCACCTGGAACACACGCACACTCCACGCCGCCGCGCGTGTTGACACAGGTTGCCCCGTTTTGACACGAATGATCCGCCGTAGCGCATTCATTCACGTCCTCCTCGCACCGTTGACCCGTGAACTGGGGGCGTGCACGCGCACCGGAAGGTATCGGTGACGTCAGAGCACGTGCCATTGTTGGCGCACGGGTTGGGCACACACTTGTCTGTCACCTGAAAGAAATCACCTACGGAGTTGAGATGGTAAGGTAAGATAGTGTTGCTTATAGCCCAGCCGACCGACAAGGGCTATATCAGGGCTGTCACCGCGTTGCTGTCAGCGTACAAGTCATTCATTCACACAACACCATTGAAATACACCCTATAACACCCACTCGAAATGTTAAAAAATCTTTCAACGGTAAAATCTCAGATCGGATGAAAATGTTTAGTCTCCCTCAGAAATTCGAAGATCACATCAGGTGGAAAGCTCTGAACAAGGTTTCCGTGGAGTCTGCTGAAGTAGAGGTAAATGAAAATTTATTTGTTTATTTATCAAGTAATTTATCTAGGTATTTAGGTATTAATTTCTATACATATTCAATTTGTAGCTTTTGAGAGAGAGAGAGAGAGAGAGAGAGAGAGAGAGAGAGAGAGAGAGTACAAATACGAACGAACAGTTTAATGTGGTTTAGGCTATTGAGGCCCATTCACAAAAACGGACTGTAGAGGAATGGGATGGGGGAACGGGGTAGGGGTGGGGGCTGGGGAGAAATGGAGGGGGGGGGGGGGGGGGAGGGACGAAACATACACGAAACTTACGTGTGTACAAACAACCTTGTACAATTGGCCTTCATCGTGACATGGATCCCACATCTTGGTATGAAATATATTTGTAAATGATACTTGGACTGTCAATCACACATAGTAATAGTCCACTTCACAACTTTACAACACAACAGTCACGATGGGTCCTGGTGAGGATTTCCTTTCACAACACTTGTGCTCCAGGTAGAAGTGATGTGTTGAACTTCGCCACAAAACATGGAGGACATTGACCAAGCTTTCTTCCCTCTTTCCTCAATAGTTGCCATTATTTGTGTGTGAATGTTTTGTTGACACGATTCTGTGTGCTGCTGCACGTTAGCTTCTGTAGTGAGGTAAGCGCTGTCTGTGCCACATGTGTTGGATGTTCTAACACTCACATCAGTTTTGTGCTCTGTGTCTGGTGAATGCATCGAACTTCAATCACATTCGGTTGTATGTTTTCCTGTTCATAGCCTTCGGTATTTTTTTTTTTAAACAGACAGTCATATGGAAATCCGTTTCTGCTACGCACTTTTTCTCAGTATCATCGCGCACAATCACTAACTGTGTACTGGCGCCACACGGTTCCATGTTGATTTGCCGCTCATTGTTTTACAGTGTCATACAAAGACTGGAGAACAGAGGAAGGCAAACGATGATCATTGTCAGCTACATGTTTATCAGTATAAACAATTTTCTCACTGTCAGCATCAGCACCATTGAACAACCTGGACGGAGCTGGCCAAAATAAACCAGACGGAGATGAAAAGAGCTGCCTTGCCTACCCTTGGCTTCTTCTGCGTTTCACAGTGTTATCCCTGTTTACCTGGAAGGGACACTTTCTGCGATACACAGCAGAGAGACGCTGTGGTAGTAACGTGACAGGGAATAATCGGTTATAGTACTGAAGCTCAGGACGACGACAATTTGGTTATCGGCAATTCCCTTGATGCCACAAGTTCTGTGACCTATCATGAATGCGTGCAGACCACGGTACCTCCATCAGTTGCGTCAGACAACCAGACAACCACCCAGGGGTGTGGTGAAAGAGGTTGGAGAAAACCTTGCAGGACTCAAACCCTGGGACTCGGGAGTCTCTCGCTTCCAAGGTGAGTGAGTTGCCCAGCAAACCGCCTTTATTCTCTGTGTGTTTTATCGTATTCATCCACCATAAGCTTTTCCAATTCTCATACATCTGTATTTGGTTTACCACCTTCTCTCCCCGCCCCCACTTCTCTCTCTACCTCTTGCTCACACACACACACACACACACACACACACACGCGCGCGCGCGCGCGCGCACATCCCCCCGCACGCATGCACGCACATCGCCGCACGCATGCACGCACGAACGCGCACGCGCTCACACACACAGACACACTCACATGCTCTCTTTCTCTCTCTCTCTCACACACACACTCACATAGTCTCACACACATACACTCACTCACTCACACACACACACACTCACATATTCACAGACACTCACTCACACACACACGCTCATACACTCACACACACACACACACACACACACACACACACACACACACACACACACACACACACACACACACCTGTTGACACCAGTTCCCGTCCAGCCCGGTGCACAGAGACAGGTGTAGGCGTTGGCTCCATCCTGACACGTGGCACCGTTCTGACACAGGTGGGGAGCTGACGGGTTCTGGCACTCGTCTATGTCCACCTCACACAGCTGGCCTGCAGCGCCAGCAACGCAACGGTCAGCTTCGTGCCATCTCAATTTGTTAGTGGGTGATGGAATCAGACGTATGAACAACGATATCATTGCCAACTTAGTATGCATTGCAGCATTTTCACTTTTCGTCTAAATAATGTTTCACCCCCACATTCCGTTTGCCGGCCATAAACAAGTGACCAGGAGATGATTTCAACAAAGAGAGACGTAATTCGACCAACTGTCATGTCACGTTTTCAATGGACTCAAGAACGAAAAACAGACACTTAAAATGTGATTTAACTCTTTCAACAACAACAGAAGAAGAAGAAGACGGAAAAAAAAGAAAACATCCACAACGATAACTGTTTTGAACAGACTCGGCAAAGAAACACAGAGACTCAATGAAGAGTGATTGTTATTCAATTCACAAGGACGTACATTCATGGGGTGTTTGCATTCTCTTAAAAACAATATCACCCGAGTTTAAGGAGGTAAGAGGCGAATAAGGGAACTGGTGGATATTGTCTATGTTCATTACTGGATGCTATGGGTTGTTTATGATAGACTAGAATTGGAACAGCATGCTTCGTTTAGTTACAAGGAACGAGAAAACAGACTGATTCTCCGGAAACATGATTTTGTTGGAGGTAACCGCAGTTAAGACATAGATTTTAATGTGAATTTCTTTGACGGTAAGGAATTACATGATGCTGGGGCAACAGAGCCAGCTGACGTTCACAGACGCTGGATTCGTTGTAATCATGAAGAAAGTTCATCCAGAATTACACACATCCTTGTGAAAGACGTCGGATCTGCACAAGGTCGGCTCTGTTTGATTTTTAACACGTTCAAACTTATTTGTTCTGGGCATTAAAGCAGGGCATATAAAGATCACTTAAAGATAAATTTAGAACTGACTTTTGAGAAACTCCGGCCTTTGCGATACACGTGGACACATCAAGAGTATGAGCGGAACAGATGGCACTGTGTTGTGTGCCTGTGTGAATGCATCATACATCAAGACTGATTCTTCTGTCTCTGCTTCGGTCCCGTCCGTCTTTGTGGATCACCACTTCATCAACTAATCCATCGAACAACACAGTCATTAAACAAACAAACCAAGTTTGATTATTCATGATAAAAAAAGGCTTATTGACTGGTTAAATGATCAAATCGTTCGCTGAACAATCAGCACAAGAAATGTAGTCATCGGCTATAGGAAAAACAACAATACCATAATCTATGGGTCCTTCCTACTCATTCATGGCCTCTTCCCCAATATATCAATAAGTCAGTCGGTAGATTTATTCATCAGTCAATAGTCCATCAATCATGCGTACCCCCCCGACCCTTCATCTCCTTACCAGTAAAGCCCGGCGCACACTGACAGGCAAAGGTGTCCAAACCGTCCACGCAGGTCCCGTTGTGCAGGCACGGCGTTGAGTCACATTCATTCACCTCCGTCTCGCACGTGCTCCCCGTGTAGCCGCCAGGGCACCGGCACGTGAAACCCGTGCCACCACTCTGACACGTGCCTCCATGGTGACAGGGCTGCGCAGTGCAGGGGTCTAGGCTGGTCTGGCATTGAAGCCCGTGAATCTGGAACGACCACACACACAAAAAAAGTACGTCGTGATTTACCATACATTCAAGCAAGCACACAAAACAGTCTACAATTCCGGCATTATCCCTCTCCCCTCGCCTATCACCATATCGGCATTATCCCTCTGCCCTCGCCTATCACCATATCGGCATTATCCCTCTGCCCTCGCCTATCACCATATCGGCATTATCCCCCTCTGCCTCGCCCATCACCATATCGGCATTATCCCTCTCCCCTCGCCTATCACCATATCGGCATTATCCCTCTCCCCTCGCCTATCACCGTCTCGGCATTATCCCTCTGCCCTCGCCTATCACCGTATCGGCATTATCCCTCTGCCCTCGCCCATCACCATATCGGCATTATCCTCTCCCCTCACCCATCACCATATCGGCATTATCCTTCCCATCACCCATCACCATATCGGCATTATCCCTCTCACCTCACCCATCACCATATCCCTCTCCCTGCCTCCTGCATCCGCCCTTCGATCACCACAAGGGAAAGAACTGGAAAGTACTGATTTATTGCTCCCCTTACATTTCTTTGATAGGTGACGGAAAAGACGAAATGTCATGCCACTGTACGCATTTCTAGAAAGTGTTGGTATTCTGTGAAATATATGATCTTATTGAGAGTTATCAAGTCGTGGACAGTAAGCTTTCGGTGGTGACGTTCAGGGGAAAAACTGTAATCATTTTACTGCAGGGTTCTGGGCCTGCCCTTCCTCCGGGTCTGCAACACGGGACCCACACTGAAATTCAACAGGGGGGTCAGTTAGCGCCGGGGACTCCCGGCTTGGAGGTCGACGGTTCGATTCCCATCAGGGTCATTTATCTGTGGGATTTTTCTGCCACAGTCGGCTCCTACCCAGACTTGAGTTTGCTGTGGGCTGAACTGGGAAGACTGAAGCACTCAGCCAAGTGTCGTCCACTTAATGGACGCGTCTCCGGGAGTGTAGCCCAATCTCACTGACCAACACTGCAGGTGTCTGTATCTCTCGGGCCTTCTTGATGTCGGGAGATATTATCAAAGTATGCGTAAGGTACAGCCCTGACAAGGAAGTCTCTGACCCTGAATGGAAATCCGTAGCTTCATATTCATCACCCTCATCCTCAAAAAAAAAAATCAGCGAAATAAATGTCTCAAATTCTGCGGCCCTTCGTGCCATTGTCTCAGGGTGGTCTCAGATTCGGGTACCTCTCTCCACGTCTATGCCTTGGGTTCGGTTCTGCTTGGGTCGCCGGTGTGGACAAAGTCCTGGGGACTGTCGACTGACGAATTACGAATGGTAATAATAAGAATAACAATAATAGTAACAGCAATAAGAACAATAATACTACCATGTGGATGAAAATACCGAGAATAGAGGTGGCAAAAGGAACGAAGCCTGGCGGACAATAATAGTAACAAAAACAACACTAATACTACCATCTCAATGAGACTAGCGACAATAGCAGTGGCAATAGCAACGAACCCTGGCGGACAATAATAGTAACACAAAACAACAACAATAATGCTATCATCTGTATGAAACTTGCGACAATAGCGGTGGCAATAGCAACGAACCCTGGCGGACAATAATAGTAGTAACAACAACAACACTAATACTACCATTTGGATGAGACTAACGACAATAGCGGTGGCAATAGCAACGAACCCTGGCGGACAATAATAGTAACAAAACAACAACACCAATACTACCATCTCAGTGAAACTAACGACAATAGGGGTGGCAATAGCAACGAACCCTGGCAGACAAAAATAGTAACAAAAACAAACAGTAATCTCAATGAAACTAACGACAATAGCGGTGGCAATAGCAACGAAGCCTGGCGGACAATAATACTAACAAAAACAACACTAATACTGCTATCTCAATGAGACTAACGACAATAGCGGTGGCAATAGCAACGAACCCTGGCGGACAATAATAGTAACAACAACAACACTAACACTGCTATCTCAATGAGACTAGTGACAATAGCGGTGCAATAGCAACGAACCCTGGCGGACAATAATAGTAACAACAACAACACTAACACTGCTATCTCAATGAGACTAGTGACAATAGCGGTGCAATAGCAACGAACCCTGGCGGACAATAATAGTAACAAAAACAACACTAATACTGCCATCTCAATGAGACTAGCGACAATAGCAGTGGCAACAGCAACGCAACGAACCCTGGCGGACAATAATAGTACCATCTGGATGAAACTAGCGACAATAGGGGTGGCAATAGCAACGAACCCTGGCGGACAATAATAGTACCATCGGGATGAGACTAGCGACAATAGCGGTGGCAACAGCAACGAACCCTGGCGGACAATAATACTACCATCTGGATGAGACTAGCGACAATAGCGGTGGCAATAGCAACGAACCCTGGCGGACAATAATACTACCATCTGGATGAGACTAACGACAATAGCGGTGGCAATAGCAACGAACCCTGGCGGACAATAATACTACCATCTGGATGAGACTAACGACAATAGCGGTGGCAATAGCAACGAACCCTGGCGGACACAGGCAGCGGAACGAGGAACCCGTGGGACTGGCACGTGGCTGACCATTCTGGCACGGCGACGGCTGGCACTGATCTTCTTCCTCCTCTTGACTGAGCACTCCTGCACACACACACACACGCACGCACGCACATACACACACACACACCGGTCACTGATAGGCACCATTAAAACAACCACATATAGCTGACACAGCCTGCACACACACACACACACACACACACACACACACACACACACACACACACCCGCGCGCGCGCGCACACACACACACACACACACACACACACACACACATACACACACATACACAGACACATACACACACACACACACATATACACACACACCGTGGTGTACACTGAAAAGTATCACAAAGACAACCAAACGTGGTTGACAAGTAACTGTACAGACCCCATGATGGACACTGACATATGGTTGACAAGTAACTGTACAGATAAACAACGATTGGCACTGACATATGGTTGGCAAGTAACTGTACAAACAACGATGGGCACTGACATATGGTTGACAAGTAACTGTACAAACAACGATGGGCACTGACATATGGTTGACAAGTAACTGTACAAACAACGATGGGCACTGACATATGGTTGACAAGTAACTGTACGAGACACGATGGGCACTGACATATGGTTGACAAGTAACTGTACAGACAACGATGGGCACTGACATATGGTTGACAAGTAACTGTACAGACAACGATGGGCACTGACATATGGTTGACAAGTAACTGTACAGACAACGATGGGCACTGACATATGGTCGACTAGTAACTGTACAGATAAACAATGATGGACACTGACATATGGTTGACTAGTAACTTTACAAACAATGATGGGCACTGACATATGGTTGTTGACTAGTAACTTTACAGATACAGATAAACAATGATGGGCACTGACATATGGTTGACTAGTAACTTACAAACAATGATGGGCACTGACATATGGTTGACAAGTAACTGTACAGACAAACAACGATGGGCACTGACATATGGTTGACTAGTAACTTTACAGATAAACAATGATGCGCTGAAGGTGTGGTCAAGACAACCACACATAGTTGACAAGTAACTGTACAGAGACACCATGATGGACACTGACACATAGTTGACAAGTAACTGTACAGATAATCTACAAAATCAATCCAGTCATTTGCCTCTAATCTCCTAAAAGATTCTAATATAAACGAAACAAAAATTGCTAATAAGCTGACTATTCCAAAATGGGAGCAAGCCAAAGCTACTTTGATACAAATTATGCAAATGTGTCCAAAAAGGATCCACCGTACATATTGAAAAATGTCATCGATATTCATTTAGAAAATACATACACAAAAACTATTTGAAAATGTATACGGATGGTTCAGTGCTAGATAATCTAGATACAGGAGCAGCATTTATAATACCTGATTTAAAAGTGGGAAAAGTTGTACCATCTTGGTAGACATTTTTCATATTCAGTGCTGAGCTAGTTGCCATTTTGATGTCTCGACACACGTCTTGAGTTTTCCTGTTAACTCTTGTCAAACTGTAGTATGCACCGATTCTAAATCGGCCCTTAGCGCTATTCAGTCTTCCAATCCAAAAGTACGTGTTGAGATGATAACAGAAATTAATCATGTCATACATCTTCTGTCGGCTAAATGCATTACAGTTACATTTTGCTGGGTACCTTCTCATTGTGGAATTTCAGCAAATGAGAGGGTCGATCAGGCTGCAAGAAAGGCAGCCCGAAATGCCGAAGGATCAATACCACTTGACATGCCTTAGATTTAAGTGTGATGCTATTCTTTAATAAACGAAGCGTCCAGTAAAAATTTCAGAAATGTATTAGAGAACTCAGAAATTAACTATTACCACAACTGTATTAAACCCAATTCTGGAAAAAAAATATATGGCCTCATCAAGACCTGACCTTGCCTCCATACCTAGAGAAATACAAAGCTTAATGCACAGAATGCGTTTGAATTCACTTCGAACAAAATTTAGCAAAAATGTTACATGTATGTGTGGAGAAAAGACTTGGAGTTGAACATCTGTTAAATTCACTGTCCCAAGAACAAAAAAGTTATTAGCAAAACTGGTGACGATATTTCATCTGATGGATCCGGTTCCCTGTCTCTATCTAGAGTATTAAATGACTGGTTTTATCTTTACACAATTTGCAAAAGTTTGTCACATAGTTCAGTTGGTATTTATCTTTAAATTTGTTTAACATTTTTTCTGAGTGGTTAACCGCTCGTCCTTCTACACATTAATTGAACTGTTCGTACTACCTATCCAAATATGATTGACAGTGCTCAAGAACTGACAAAGTGGCCCATTGGACGCTCTCCTTTAGTATTATATATGTGTAATTAGATTTTTGTGTTCTTCGCTTTAAATGAATTCCCCGAGATGAGGGGGGGGGGGGGGGGGGGGGACATAGGGGTGCTCATTTGTTATTGTAATTGAATCAGACAGGCATGCACATGTTAACACAGACACACGCAGACACACTCACTCAGACACACACAAACACGCGACACACGCACGCGCGTAACACACACACACACACACACACACGCACGCGTGCACACGCGCATGCGTGCGCGCACACGTACACACACTCACATCGTCTGATATCACTTTTAGTGGAAAGACGTTAACTGTTGACAACATAACTGTACAGACACCATGATGGTCACTGACACATAGTTGACAAGTAACTGCACAGACACCATGATGGGCACTGACATATGGTTGACAAGTAACTGTACAGACACCATGATGGACACTGACATATGTTGACAAGTAACTGTACAGACACACGATCATGGACACTGACATATGGTTGACAAGTAACTGTACAGACACCATGATGGACACTGACATATGGTTGACAAGTAACTGTACAGACACCATGATGGTCACTGACATATGGTTGACAAGTAACTGTACAATGATGAGCAGTGAAAGGTACCATTAGAGATAACCGCACAGGGTTGTCAGGTATCAGTCATTTCTTAAACCCGAGAGCCGAATAGTTTGGAAGGTAGTAGTGAGTTGAAAGGTACCAGCGCATAAAATGATTACGCTTGGAGATGGAGGGTGTGGGGGTTGAGGGGGGTGAGGGGTGGAGGAAGGGGGTGCTGAGATGATATCCACAAATGATTCTGTTAAAAAGAAGACGCGTGAGAGCACACACGCACAAACTTTATGCGCGCGCGCGCACGCACGCACGCACACCCACACAAGATACGAGAGAGAGAGAGAGAGAGAGAGAGAGAGCAAATCTGAAGCTTCATTGAGCAACCGAATCCCAACTGTAGACTGAACAGCTGAAATTTCCAACTTATTGAAAATAATCACCTGAAAATCAGTTCCCCCCCCCCCCCCCCCCCTTTTTCTCCTTCTCACTTTAATACCGCCCCGCCCCCATCCTTTGCTGCTTTCTTTGTCTCCCCTTCGTTCCGTCTCTCTCTCTCTCTCTCTCTCTCTCTCTCTCTCTCTCTCTCTCGGTAGTCCCCTTTCCCCGTCCTCATCAGACCCACTCATTTTTCACCAGAGAGAGAGAGAGAGAGAGAGAGAGAGAGAGAGAGAGAGAACACACACACACACACACACACACACACACACACACACACACACACACACACACACCGACCGACCAATCCAATAACTTAAAAGCTCACCCAAATCATTTTCCCCGACACACAAAATCAGCGTCTTAATTCAACTCCTCCCAGCACCAAAAAACAACCACTATCCACTCCCTCACCACTACATTTTTTTTCTTCTTTTTTCTTTCTTTTTCTTTCTTTTTTTTTTTTTTTTTTTTTTTTTTTTTTGTAATCCGACATGACGGGAAGTTATCTTGACGTCTGCAATGGCTTCCAGACACCCCGAGAGTGGCCTCCCGTGTCGTTTGTTTTCGGCCGTCAATATTTGAATGTCGTGGCCTGTCGGAACGCGCCTTTGAAGTCGGCTCCCTGGAGAATGAATTATCAGCCGCAGACGGTGGTGGAATGACATGGTGGGGCAGCGGGAGGGAGGGGGCAGGGGGGAGGGGGGAGGGGCTTCCCAGACAGTGATCGATGTGCAAGTCGTCCTTTGCTGCTTCTTTGTCTCCCCTTCGTTTCAACTGCACTTTTTTTTTTTTTTTTTGCCTGGCTGAAGTAATGAATAAATTTTCTGAGAGAAGCGTGCTGTCAATACGATACGTCTCGTTTCCTTTTTGTCTCCTCCTCCCTCCCATTCCTTGCCCCCTCCCACCTTCCTTGTCCACCTCTCTCACCATAACTGCCTCCCTCCCTTTCTCCTGGATGTGTGTGTGTGTGTGTGTGTGTGTGTGTGTGTGTGTGTGTGTGTGTGTTTTTTTTTTTTGTGAAAACTTTCTCTTGAACATGGAAATCAGCCTCTAATGGAACTCGCCTTTCAAATTATCCTATGACTTGTTTAGGAAAAAAAAAAAATCTAGTTGGTGGAAAAAAAAAATCATGATTGAAGATGTCTTGACTTTCAATGTCTTCTGGTCACGAGTAAACAACAACAACAACAACAGTAACAATTCGATATGAAGAGCGGGGATCGAAATCAATTACGAGACTTTTAATGAATCATTGCCACCAACGAGCGTGAGGAAGGAGGATACAGAGGGAGGGGGTCGAGGACATGGTTATCTGGGAGAAGTGGATGGGATTGGGGGAGGGGGAGGGAGGGGAACTAGAGAGATAAACGGGGACGAAGGAAGATTTTTCTGACATGATGTTCGTGTTGATTGTCCACTCACGGGAGTATTTTGCGGCCATTTTGATTCGGTCCGGATATGAGCTGTCGGGTATGGTTATCTTCTCTTGACGTCAGGTCTCGTGGGAGACGTGGCGAACGATCTGAAGCCCAGTGAGGGATAGACACACTTTTCTGACCTGAAGTCACGTGCAGCAGGGTCCGTCACAGTGACTGTCGTGACTGGTGTTCTCCTTCATGCTGTCCTTCCAGCACGTCTCTGGTTTGCCTCTGGGGCGCCTTACCTCCCTTTGGCACTGACAGTCTTAGGGCAGGGGGAATAACTGCGGGAGATATGCCCTCAGTCGGGCAAAGTTATGGCGTCTGTTAAGTCTCTCTCTCTCTCTCTCTCTCTCTCTCTCTCATCCTCAGACGATGTGTTTGAAGTATATGAAATGTGCGTATTAACTGTGTGGATATTTCTTGAAAATGTGTTGCATGAATAAACATTTCTTATGATATGAGTTGAGATTGGAGATGGCCAGATAGAGGGACAAATTGTGAATTTGAGTCTGTGTGTGTGTGTGTGTGTGTGTGTGTGTGTGTGTGTGTGTGTGTGTGTGTGTGTGTGTGTGTGTGTGTGTGTGTGTGCGTGCGCGCGCGCGCGCATGTATCTTAATGTGTCAATTTATCCAGAATTAGGCAAGTACGCATCAAACTGAGCGTAGCATAGGAGCAAGAGTACAGTAAGTAATGCTAAGTAATTAACAATCTAATATTAAAAGATAGAACATCAAAGGTAAATGCCCACTGGGCTGTGTAACAAACATTTACAAACTGAGGAAAGAAAAGAGTAGTCATTCAAAATCTTGGACACAGATGACGGACTGGATCCGTCAGATAAAGTACAAACGCCCGACTTACGATATAATTCCCTTGCTCTTGGACAATTGATTAACAGATGTCCTACTCCAAGTGTTTTTCTCCCACACATACATCTAACGTTTTTACAGAACTTCGTACGAAGGGAATTTAACCGCATTCTGTGTAGTAAACTTCTAATCTCTCTAGACAGAGAAGCAAAGGTGATTGTTTGACGAGGCTTTCGAGTTGATTTTGCCACAAAATTTAACACAACTCTGATAATACTGAGTATCTGAATTCATTATCAAGTTTCTGAAGCTCTCATCCGATGTTTTGTTTAGAAGAATATTGCATTCTGTTAAATCCAAGGGAATATTAAGGGGAATTGAACCCTCAACATTTCGAGCTGCCTTTCTAGCAGCCTGATCGACTCTCTCATTTGCTGAAATGCCACAGTGAGAGGGGACCCAGCAAAAACTAACTGACGTACCTTTATCGGATAAAAGATGTACAACATGATTATTTCTGTTATTATCTCCAAACGGATTTTTGAATTTGAGACCGGATTGCTTCAAGAGCAGATCTAGAATCAGTGTGTGTGTGTGTGTGTGTGTGTGTGTGTGTGTGTGTGTGTGTGTGTGTGTGTGTGTGTGTGTGTGTGTGTGCGTGAGCGCGCGCGCGCGTATGTGTGCGTACGCGCACGAACGTGCGTGCGTGTGTGTGTGCGCACATGGATTAATTAACCCACGGGTCGGAAATTAGACGCTGGACCGACTGCCCCTAAAAATGACCCACACCTTTACGGTCCAGTCGATACCTGGTCCTAACGACTTTCCGCCCGTCGGACACAGCAGTCAATGTTTATGACCAGGCTGCCTCCGAGCATTTGCTTGTAGGGACTTGCAAACACTGCTGAAGGGATTTCTAGCCATGAATGCAACTTTTCAGTCAGTACAAACAGCAGGATGGACGGGATCAGTGGTCAGGCCTTTTGACGCCTGACGGCTTTGGACCGATGTCAGTTAAGTGAATCAACACCTCTTCAAGGTTACGCACCAGGACAAACACAACAGTCGCTGGTGTACTCCGTGACTGTCTCTAAATGTAACAACTCCAATGCATTGAAAAGAATCGGGCCATAGCACGAACCTTTTTTTTTCTTCTCTTTCAAATTTCCGTCTTGAACTCTTTCGTTATATCATTATGAAAAGTGTTGTGATTTCTTTCAGTTCTGTATATAACTTGTCGGTATCAATCAACATTGTGATGTTAGCATTCTTTCATTTGAAAATAAAAGTCCACCTGAACAGAAAAAAAAAAACAACAACCAACCAAAATACCAACTCCCCCAACAAAAAAAGTTGTTTAAGCAATACGCTTCATCCTGCATATTACTCTGAGCGTATATTAGTAGTGGTGGGAAAACAAGTGCGGGCCAATGTTTCGTTCGTAAATTACGATAGGACTCTGCAAAAAAATAAAAACAAACAAATTAACTAACAAATAAGGGAGCCGTTTGTGATTAAAAAAAAAAAAAAGCGGGAATGAGAAGGATGTCGTTAGAATGTAGCTACAAAATCCTTCGCTGGAATATGAGCACCATCATGGTCTTTTCTTGAAGACGGAGCCATTCGTACTATCTGCCCAGGGGCCTTCTGTCCGCTGATTCAGACTCATCAGTAG
This sequence comes from Conus betulinus, assembly GCA_016801955.1. Lineage (NCBI taxonomy): Eukaryota > Metazoa > Mollusca > Gastropoda > Neogastropoda > Conidae > Conus > Conus betulinus. The sequence goes on from JADBJO010005121.1 coordinate 115,168, forward strand.
GAGATGGCTGTATTGGTCCTCCCTCAGCATCAACTGGAGATATACTACCGTTAATACTGTGTTAATTCTCACCACTAAGTCCTCAAAAACAGAATACGACATGGCATTGCAGAGCAACCTTTGAAAATTACAAAAGTGAAAGGGAAGAATGAAGTGAAGAAATAAGTACCTTAAAAAATATTCATTATGCAGCTGATAAACAACTGTAGTGGAGTAATCTTTGAGCCCTATGCTAGAGGATCCATGTAAGACACAAGAGAAGTCAAAATGTGTCAGCTTCACTATTTCATGGCCCCAGTATTGTCAGTCGCATCAGTTCTACCAGCAGCTTAGAATTATGCAGAACAGCCATTACATGGGTTTCTTTAGAGATGCCATCTCCCGTCCAACAATAATATTTTGAACAAAAAAAGTGGTGGGGAAACATGCAACTTTAATTTTCCCGTCATTTCAACCTTGACTTTTGCAAAGCTTGAAAAAAAAGGAAGGGATTGAGACACACACACACACACACACACACACACACACACACACACACACACACACACGCACGCACGAAAGTAAAGGCATTTGGGCCAAGATTTTTTATCACATACACACACGGTCACACACACACACACACACACACACACACACACACACACACACACACACACACACACACACACACGCACGAAAGTAAAGGCATTTGGGCCAAGATTTTATTATCACACACACACACACACCCACACACACACACACACACACACACACACACACACACACACACACAGAGAGGAAAATAAAGGATTTGGCCCAAGGTTTTATTATCATACAGACACACGGAACCCTTCTGCGAAAAACGGAATTTGGCGCGGGTGAGGAAACCATGCACTCGTTTTTAGTAAAGTATTTTTAAGACGCTTGTACAGATTTTCTAATCAACACCCGCTGTATGCCATTTTCAAGCTAATGCAGTATCATTTTGTGAAAATAAGCGAATGATACTAATATGGAACAAAGTCTCAGCTCAAACTTGAAATCATCTACACCATCATCGTAGTAATGATCATCACTAATCAACAAAAAACAGGCCTCGGATTTGTGGCCAGTCTGTTTATCTAGCTCATTCTCTCTCCCAGGTCAATGTGGTTCTCTCTCTCTCTCTCTCTCTCTCTCTCTCTCTCTCTCTCCCAGGTCAATGTGGTTCTCTCTCTCTCTCTCTCTCTCTCTCTCTCTCTCGTCAATGTGGTTCTCTCTCTCGTCAATATGGCTCTCTCTCACGTCAATGTGGTCATCTCTCTCTCTTTCAGATCAATCTGGTTCTCTCTCTCTCAGGTCAGTGTGGTTCTCTCTCTCTCTCTCTCTCTCTCTCTCTCTCTCTCTCTCAGGCCAATGTGGTTCTGTATCTCAGGTCAGTGTGATTCTGTCTCTCATGTCAATGTCGTTCTCTCTCTCAGGTCTATGTGGTCATTTCTCTGTCAGGTCAATGTGGTTCTCTCTCTCTCTCTCTCGTCAATGTGTGGTTCTCTCTCTCTCAGGTCAATGTGGTTCTCTTTCTCTCTCAGGTCAATGTGGTCATCTCTCTCAGGTCAATGTGGTTCTCTTTCTCTCTCAGGTCAATGTGGTTCTCTCTCTCAGGTCAATGTGGTTCTCTCTCTCTCTCTCTCTCTCTCTCTCTCTCAGGTCAATATGGTTCTCTCTCTCTCTCTCGTCGTCTGTGTGGCTCTGTCTCTCAGGTCATTGTGGTTCTCTCTGTCTGTCTGTCTCTCTCTCGTCTGTGTGGTTCTATCTATCAGGTCAATGTGGTTCTCTCTCTCAGGTCAAATGTGGTTCTGTCTCTCAGGTCAATGTGGTTTCTCTCTCTCAGGTCAATGTGGTTCTGTCTCTCAGGTCAATGTGGTTCTGTCTCTCTCTCTCTCTCTCTCTCTCTCTCTCAGGTCAGTGTGGTTTTTCTCTCTCTCTATCAGGTCAATGTCTCTCTCTCTCTCTCTCTCTCTCTCTCTCTCGGGTCAGTATGGTTCTCTCTCTCTCTCTCTCTCTCTCTCTCTCTATCTCTCTCTCTCTCTCTCTCTCTCAAGTCATTATGGTTGTCTTTCTCTCTCTCGGGTCAGTATGGTTTCTCTCTCTCTCTTTGTCTCTCTCAGGTCAATGTGGTTCTCTCTCTCATGTCAGTGTGCTTCTTTCTCTCTCTCTCATGTCAATGTGGTTCTCTCTCTCATGTCAGTGTGCTTCTTTCTCTCTCTCATGTCAATGTGGTTCTCTCTCTCTCTCTTTCAGGTGAATGTGGTTCTCTCTCTCTCTCTCTCAGGTGAATGTGGTTCTCTCTCTCACTCTCTCTCTCTCAGGTCAATGTGATTCTCTCTCTCTCTCTCTCTCTCTCTCTCTCTCTCTCAGCTGAATGTGGTTCTCTCTCTCTCTCAGGTCAATGTGGTTCTCTCTCTCATGTCAATGTGGTTCTCTCCCTCTCTCTCTCTCTCTCTCATGTCCTTGTGATTCTCTCACTCATGTCAATGTGGGTTTTTTCTTTCTTCTCTCTCTCTCTTTCTCTCTCTTTCATGTCAATGTGGTTCTCTCTCTCTCTCTCTCTCTCAGGTCAATGTGGTTATTTCTCTCTCTTTCTCTTTCATGTTAATGTGGTTCTTTCTCTCTCTCTCTCTCTCTCTCTCTCTCTCTCTCTCAGGTAAATGTGGTTCTTTCTCTCTCTCTCTCTCTCATATCAATGTGGTTCTTTCTCTCTCTCATGTCAATGTTTCTCTCTCTCTCTCTCTCTCTCTCAGGTCAATGTGGTTCTCTCTCTCATGTCAATGTGGTTCTCTCTCTCAGGTCAATGTGGTTCTCTCTCTCTCATGTCAATGTGGTTCTCTCTCTCTCTCTCATGTCATGTGGTCTCTCTCTCTCTCTCTCATGTCAATGTGGTTCTCTCTCTCTCTCATGTATATTTGGTTCTTTGTCTCATGTCAATGTGGTTCTTTCTCTCAGGTCAATGTGGTTCTCTCTCTCTCTCTTGGGTCAGTGTGGTTCTATCTCTCGGGTCGACGTGGTTCTCTCTCTCTCTCTCTCTCATATCATTCTTCAAGATGGCCGTTCCCCCTTTCCCCCACACACATTCACTCTTTCTTACGAGCTGCAAACAATTACGTCACCGTGGGAAACCCTCCCTTTACTTTTTCGTCTAAATGAATTAGGTCAATGTGACCTAGTACCCCTCGCTCTTTCTTCAACCAACCAGCCACCCCTTCCCCTCCCTCCCACGCCTCCCTTCACCCTCCACCTCACCCATCCAGCCTCCAGCCTACATTCCTCTTTTCCTGCCCTCACCCCCTACCCGACCCCTACTCCACCCGCTCCAGCCCTTCCGACCCCCCTCCCCCCCCCCCCTTTCTCCCTCCATCGATCTCCCTCAGTCTCAGCATCAAGACCAGACAAAGACACGGCCAACGGCGGAAGGAGACGTCCTAGACAAAGGGAGCGATGAGGTCGAATTACCGCGCCTTTGCCCGTGGCTCCGAAAAACGTTATTTGGGGGACTTCAAAGGGAAGCGGCGCGTGACTCTGGCCGTCTCGTTAAGAGCAGCGTTGGCCACTCGCCGGCTACTTTATTAATGGTGGGGACGACGGGATTAGGGCAGGAGGAGGGAAGTGGGGGTGGGGGGGGAAGTGGGGGAGGAGAGGAGAGAGAGAGAGAGAGAGAGAGAGAGAGAGAGATTCGGATAATTCAATCACGCATAGGCCACTGCCCCTCATGATGGGGGTACACTTTTCAGTTGAAAAACTTTACAAACTTTGCATCTTTCTTAGAAACTATACACACACACGTCATATATGCACACGTATTTCAGGATATTTAGTCATAGCTGCAAATCGTTAATTTAAACGTTTGTACAAGAATATTCATGCATTTCTGACAGCGTTTTCAGTTTTAGATGCCAACAGTAAAGTCAATCGAAACCGGCTGGGATGCTTATAAATTTTATAGGTATATATTGTTTTCGTCAAGCGTTAATATAGGACAGCAGCAGCAAAAGAAAAAATCAGGTTCTTCTTCCTTGGTAATTCTCTATACAACGGACTAATCAAATCTGTCTCTGTATGTGAGAGAGAGAGAGAGAAGAGAGAGAGAGAGAGAGAGAGAGAGAGAGAGAGAGAGGAGAGATATTTTTATTTGCGAGGAGTGAAAGCTAAACATTCAGTCCTCGGCCTGAGCCCGGTCTAGAATCTAAGAATAAAATGACATAGCGCGTAAAAACGTGACATTGTTAACAATATATGAGGAAAACGAGCGAGAGAGAGAGAGAGAGAGAGAGAGAGAGAGAGATATAGAGAGAGAGAGAGAGAGAGAGAGAGAGAACACTCGTGGGCAAAAGCGGCGCGCGAAAGTGTGAAAGAGCGACTGCACGTGTGTTATTTGCTTTTGATAGTGATGATGGCACTATTACTATCATTGCTGTCATACACTGTCATCATCTATTTAAAATCTGTATTTTTGTAATTGTATGATCACCACACGGACACACGCACGCACGCACGCGCGCGCACCGCACAACACACACACACACATACACCATACGCGCGAACGCACACACACACACACTCAGAGAGAGAGAGATCCGAGAGAGAGGAGATAGGAGAGAGAGAGAGAGAGAGAGAGAGGGGAGGAATATGAGCACAAGCGTTCCAGCAACGAATATCAAACACTACCTAAAGTTTATGATCTGTCAACACCCACTCACCAGGTCTGTCGCTTTCTCACTACTTCCTTCAGTTTCTCTCATTCTCTCTCTCTCTCACATGCGCGCACACACACACACACACGCGCGCAGCGCGCCGCCCACACACACACAAACACAACAA
>JADBJO010005121.1:142500-145000 GCA_016801955.1 Conus betulinus
CTTCGCGTTACAACCTACACGTGTAGAAGCGTGTGGTTGTACTCTTCCTGTTACAGCCTACATGTGTAGAAGCCGGCTGGGGCCATTAATCCCGCGCTCAACATTTACCTCTGATGGGACTGCCAGCCCGATCCCCGTGGCGTCAGTTACCATCACAGCGGCTGGTGTGACCTTTAGCTCCGATGACCACAACAACGTCATCATGATGATGATGGCTCGAAGATTTCAGTCAGAAAGGACCATCTTGCCGTGTTTGAGTTTTCTGTCTATTGTGTCTTATGGAAAAAAAAATAGCCGAGGCTTAAGTCTCTCTCTCACACCCACCCACACCAACCCACCCACCCCACCCACCGAGATTGAGAAACACAGTGAAAACGGTTTGCAGTAATCTTCAATTTATTGGATAATCAATAATCTGCTTTTCACAGATGACAAAAGAGATGAGACTGTTCCTGTCTCCCTGCCGTCGTCTTTATATAGCGGGAAAATGATGAAATGCCGTCATTTAGATCTTTCTTCACGTTGTAGTTTGTGGCTGAGGAATCACGTGGTGTCGGGAACAAGAAGGAAGAAGAGACACAGGGGCACAAACGTGTATTATTAGAGATGGACAACACGTGGGCTGAGATGCTGACCGCTGTCCACTGTGAAAGGCAAACAAAAGCACATGCAGGTAGGAAAGAAAAGTGGTGTATAGTACCATGTTGACACCAGCTCCCCATGGACAGTGGTCCAAATTTCACACAGAGAAATGTGTTGCAACGATGAAACGGTACAATAACCCCCCTTCCCCACCCCCACCCCCCCCAAAAAAACAACAACATTAACATCATTATTGTCTCCTCAACAGTCCTCTTCCAGAACCAGAGCAAAGCTAGTTTCATCGGCTCTTCCCAACCCATTTTCCGCCCACACCTGATACGTGCCGCGCATTTCCGGCCTGACATTTTCAAACCGGAACACAGCCTCGGTTTGAAGCAGGCGATGAAAGCGGAAGATGGTGACGCCATTTCCGTTCTCCAGGATGTGTCCGTCTTTGACCAGATAGAGGTAAGGGGAGAGCTCCCCTACAGCCGTCACGGAGACGTCCACGTTGGCGCACACACGACACTGGCACTGACCGCTGAAAGGGGAGAAAAGCCATGGGACCTCCCCGGCCCCAGTAGCCTCCCCTGTCGCTTTTGGCCCGGACGAAAGCTCTGCGGGTGATCTCCTGTCCTCCGAACAATCTGCAAAGTGACGTACACGAATGAATGCATGAATGAACGAATTAATGGAATACTTCGTTCATTATTTCATTATTTCGTCAATTTTTTCATTACTTTAATGGCCTTGTCTATTCATTCGTTATTTGATACCCTCGTCTATTCATTCATTATTTCCACCATGGATGTTGTCCATCCGTTTATTTTGTGTTTCTTTTTTCGTTCGTTTGTCTGTCCAGAAAATTATGCAAAAACTATTGAACACATCAAAACCACATTTGGTAAGAAGACAGAATGTAACCTTAGCATAATCTAGTAAATCATGATTACTTGCCATGTGTTCTGAAGCGTTTGGTGTTTTTAGCGAAGCAGTGCTGCACTCTCTGGAATTTGTCTGGAATTTATCTTCCTGCGGCTAGCGACTGGTTTTCCCCAGAGATTTGTGCATCAGTCACGTGCTGCTGTTTAGTCACGCGCATTTACAGCATACAGGATGTTCTGCCTTTGCAAAGGTTTTCAAAGCCCGTCTTTGACAATGATGATATGAGAACTGGTCGTGTGATGAGAAAGCAGGACTTTAACTTTATAGATAAAGGAAAGAATTCCCATAAAATAATTTATCAAAACAAAAGGGGAATTCGTGACCTACGGTGAATATCTGATTTATCATCATTGTTATATCGATTTTTTTTTTACATACAGTGGTTTGATATGTTCAGTTCAACAATTTATTAAAGAAAGTCAACATACAGCTGAATAATGATGATCAGGGTATGTCATGTTAAGAATTAGTACCTGTGTACATAAGGAAGCTAAAGCGCACTATGAGTTGTTGATACAGGACGATTTGCAATCAAACTGCTGTTTAAGTGATTTGAAAAAACAAAACATTAACATATTTTTGAAAACATTAATGTTTCTTAGCCATTCAACGTCTGGCTTGCGCTGAAGTGATTGAAGATAAGTGATTGCTCGTTCATTTTCGTTGTTCTAATTGTTTTGTATCTTGCCCGAGAAGACCTTAGAGGTTTGAAACGCGTCGTGTTTTGTTTTTGTGAATCGTTTGTCCACGATTTTGTTTTTTGGTGGTTCGCTAACATTTATTTAGGATTTCTTCTAAAAGTTTTTTTTTTTTTTTTTTTTTTTTTTTTAAGTCTTGAGAACTAGTGATGTCAAACTGAAACGGCTGCAAATAAGAATCGTTCATACATTCAGAGCTACGAATATTTGTCCTGAGTGCCACGGTTGTGACAAGATGTGGATGGTGCAAAGATGCAAGGGATTAACGGAACATT
>JADBJO010005121.1:150000-155000 GCA_016801955.1 Conus betulinus
GGTCTCTCTCTGTGCAAGTTATGTAGTCTAAGAGCGCATATCTACCAGTAAGTGTGTCACGGGATCCCTGTCAGTTTTGGTTAAGTCTGCTTATGTCGTCTCAGAATGGAAGCATAGTAGACATTTCTCACTTTCCTTGTTGAAGGCATTTCTGTTTCGATCAGTTATGACTTGGTGAAAGAGAAGTCCAACCAGTCTTTCTAGTGATCTGTAAAATTCATATATTGTTGTTACGTTCTCCCTACCCCCCCTTTCTTAAGGGGCAATGGCCTTTATATGAATAAAGAATCTGAGTTCTGAGTTTGTCAGTTCTCTCTCTCTCTCTCTCTGTCTGTTCTGTCTGTCTGTCTGTCTGTCTGTCTTCAAAATGTACATAAATACCTCAACATTATAATGCAGAAGAGAGAGAAAGAAAAAAGTGAAGGTAATGGTGTATGTGGTGTGTGTGTGGGTGTGTGGTGTGGTGTGTGTGGTGTGTGTGTGTGTGTATGTGTGTGTGTGTGTGTGGTGTGTGTGTGTGTATGTGCGTGTGTGTGTGTGTGTGTGTGTGTGTGTGTGTGTGTGTGGGTGTGTGTGTGTGTGTGAGGGGGGGGGGGGTGAGAGAAAGAAAGAGAGAGAGAAGTGTTAGTGGGTGGTCGTCGGGATGGTTCTGATAGTCAGATGACCTGGGATAACGGCCTCTGTGACATTTGAAGTGTCCCATACGACTCAACACCACCTCCCCTACCTTCCACTCAACCCTCATCCCCTCCCCTCTCCTGATTCCTGCCCGTAAAAGAGAGAGAGAGGAGAGAGAGAGAGAAGAGAGAGAGAGAGAGAGAGAGAGAGAGAGAGAGAGAGAGGTACTAAAACAGATATTTTACGTATTAGGCCATAACCCTTTATGAAGGGTTGCATCTGGAACAATCAATCTTTTTAACCGGTCAAAAACTGTTTTATAAATACATATATACGAGAGAGAGAGAGAGAGAGAGATAGCGACGAGAGAGAGAGAGAGAGAGCGAGAGAGAGAGAGAGAGACAGACAGGACAGACAGGCCAGACAGACAGACAGAGACAGAGACAGACAGACAGTAGAGAAAGAGACAGACATAGAGAAAGAGAGAGAGAAGAGAGAGAGATAGAGAGAGGAGAGAGAGAGAGTAGATAGAGAGAGAGAGATTAAAGAGACAGATACATGAGAGACGGGGTAGAGCAGTATAGAAAGAGACATAGAGAGAGACAGAGGTCCATAGAGAGACCAGAGTCTTGGTTAGACTTTAAATGGTTCATTGTACTCTTGTCAACGACTTATGGAAGTCAGTACCACGGGGGCATATATAAAGGGAAAGCGGTAAGAGAAAAAAAAAGAAAGAAAACAAGAGTGCGTGTCTAGTTTCGCTTCCTGACCTGCACGTTAATGTCGGTCAGAGTTTCAGTGGTATTGAGGACAAGGAGCAGCTGCAGTTCCGGACGTCACACGGATGGCGTGAGGGATCGTGATGGACGCCATGTGCACGTCACGGTCACGTGGCTTAAACCAAGATTTTTCGTCACTTCCTGCACGAGGGATCTTTGTCTTCCGCTGCGAAGAAGGTGGGAAAATACAACCCAGTGACGAGAGAGAAAAGAGATAAAGAAAAAGAAACAAACACAACACAACACCCACACACAACACACACACAAACACACACACACCACACACACACACACACACACATGAAAAGAAATAGGAAAAAGAAAAAGGAGTAAATGAATGAAGAATGAATGAATGAAGATGAATGAATGAGAATGAATGAATGAAATGAGTGTGCCTGAATGAACAAGAGATATTTCAGATCAATTTTCTTTCGATATTTTGTCTGTAGGGAGAGAGAGGGAGAGGAGAGAGAGAGAGAGAGGAGAGAGAGAGAGAGAGAGAGAGAGAGAGAGAGAGAGAAGAGAGAGAATATTTTGTGATGCTAGTGTTGCAAATTGCGCAGCGGTGTCCACATTAAAAATTGTGCCAGCAGTAAAACCGTACATACACCTGCAACCCATGCACTCACGGACAACCAAAATATTCTTGACATAGCCATCTGGCTTTTATACACGTTGGTCAAAAAGACGTTGAAATCAAACTCTCATTAGCAAATTATATGTATTACTTAAAAACGAATTGATCACACACACACACCACACACAACACACACACACACACACACACACACCACACACACACACACACAGGGTTTTCATGTTTTTAATAGATTTTCTTAATCTTATGTTCCCATTTTCTTCCTTCACCCCAAACCCCCCCCCCCCCCCCCCCCCCCCCCCCCTGGCCAAGTCTTTACTGTAATTACAGAAAAATTGTTAGTCTGCACTTGTTTCCCCCCACTACTTAATTGTTCCAACACACACACACACACACACACACACACCACACAGCACAACACACACACACACACACACACACACACACACACACACACACCAAACACAAACAAAACAAAGTTACATAAATGTTTTAAATCTAAATGTTGCGAACCGCCAAACAACGACAACAAAAACAGTGGACTAACGAAACACAGACAAAACACGACGCGTTTCGACCTCTTAGGTCTTCTTCATGCAAGATACAAAACAATTAGGACAACGAAAATGAACGAGCAATCACTTGTTCTCTATTCACTTCAGCGCAAGATAGACGTTGAAAAAGAAAAGAAAAGAAAACAAAACACAAAAGCAATTTTAAGGCAACGTGATAAGGTAACATAACCATGAACCAATCTACCATTCATCAGCCATGCCACCTCTGGCTCTGCATAATCAAGCACGTCATATCCGGCCATGATGGTGCGATTGTCGTCACTCTGGGTCTGACGTAACCAGACACACGTAGGTATTCGAACTCTTTCCCCAGCGAACGGTCGACTCTGCATGGACTGAAACGAGACTCTGACGTCAGAAACCACAAACTGAACAGAATCTGGTGTCACTGTCTTTGTGTGTGTGTGTGTGTGTGTGTGTCTCTGTGTGTGTGAGTGCAGGCATAAACGCACGCACATGCACCAGAAAATTCGACTTCTATTTTTTTGACACAAAGCAGCAATACGCATCTTTGAGAGAGAAGAATCGATGAATGGGTGAAGAAAGAAATGTTGGAACGACTCAAGAATGAATAATGCCAGTAACATTTTGGTTCTTCTTCACACACACACACACACACACACACACACACACACACACACACACACACACAACACACACACACAACACGCACGCACGCACGCACGCACACACACAGACACACACACACACAGACACACACTCACACACACACACACACACACACACCCACACCCACACCCACAACACACATACACACACATACGCGCGCGCGCGCGCTCGCGGTCAAACGCGCGCGCCTTCATAACCACACACACACACACACACAACACAAATATACACACACACGCGCGCGCGCGGTCGCGCTAGCGGTCAAACGCGCGCGCCTTCATAACCACACAAGGAAGATCTAGTTGCAAAGTGAGACGACGACTATGCAGGCGGAAATCTAAACCAATCTTTAATAAATGTTAGCTAACCGCCAAGAAAACGTGGACAAACGAATCACAAGACAAACTACGACGCGTTTCGACCTCTTAGGTCTTCTTCAGGCAAGATACAAAACAATGAAGGAAACGAAAATGAACGAGCAATCACTAATCTTCAATCACTTCAGAGCAAGATAGGCGTTGAATCTGACTTTTCTCAGATTTTCTCCGCATTTTTAACTAGTTTGTAACCATTCATAGAAAAAAAAAGTGAAATTTCATACATGCAGGAAGAAACACCGTAATTTAAGCAACATTTCAAATTCTATAATGATCGTTTTAATATATTATTTTTGTTGTTGCTTAAAAATGTGTACAAGTGACACATTAACTTAAAACTATAGGGAAGTATAGAGCAACCAAATGAAGGTAACACATACTAAAAGTAGGAGAGCCTCGACAAATCAGTCTTCATCAGGTAGAGAACAGCAGACAAACAAACAAAGCAGCGACCAATTAGTTTCATCAGGTAGAAAAAACTGCATGCAAACAAACAAAGCAGCGACCAATTAGTCTTCATCAGGTTGGATAACAGCAGGCAAACAAACAAAGCAGCGACCAATTAGTCTTCATCAGGCAGGATAACAGCATGCAAACAAGCAAAGCAGCGACCAATTAGTCTTCATCAGGTTGGATAACAGCATGCAAACAAACAAAGCAGCGACCAATTAGTCTTCATCAGGTAGGATAACAGCAGGCAAACAAACAAAGCAGCGACCAATTAGTCTTCATCAGGTTGGATAACAGCAGGCAAACAAACAAAGCAACGACCAATTAGTCTTCATCAGGTTGGATAACAGCAGGCAGACACACAAAGCAGCGAGGTAAACATGCAAGGGAGAAAAACCAGGTGCAGGTGAACATGAATGTCTTCTCTCCCCTCTCCTCTTTGCACTCGCCATTGACTGGGTTTGAAAACACGCAACCCAAGGAAAGGGAACCAAGTGGACAGAAGGAAACAGCCTCTCAGATCTGGATTTTGCCGATGACCTTGCCGCTCTTGCAAGCGCCACTCAAGATCTGCAGGTGCTTGTAGACAATGTCAGCAAGTTTGCAGGCGACAGTGGCCTCATTACCAGTGTCAAGAAGACTAATACATGCTGACCAGGGGCCAACAGACGTTCTCATCGACCAAAAACAAATGGAAGAAGTAGAGAACTTCGCATACCTATGCAGGTTCATCAACAACGCTAATGACCTCGACCGTGAACTGAAGTGTCGTATTGGGAAGGGAACATCAGCATTCAATCAGCTGAACAAAATATGGAACAGCAAGAAATTCTCCCCTTGGAATCAGTTGAAGTTTTATGACTCTTCAACGCTGCTGTATGGCTGTGAAACCTGGCAACTGAAGACCACTCAGGAGAAGAAACTCGACGCTTTTGACACTAAGTGCCTACGTAAGATCTTGGGAGTCAAATGG
>JADBJO010005121.1:157500-162500 GCA_016801955.1 Conus betulinus
CTCTGTTGCGACCAGTGGTGCGCACGAATACTGTCCTGCATTTTTGTTGAATTTTGTTGTTTATTGAAGCTTATTAATTTGATTTCATTCTATTGTATTCCACACACTGTATTTCATGATGTAATCTTGCAATGTGTCACCGCAAAATAATTTTCCTTCACGGACAAAATAAACAAAGCTGTGAACTGTGTGTTCATCCACACTGGCAGTTTCAGATTCTTAATCGAATGGCATATTCTGTTGTTATGACAGAAATGTTACCAATAGAACCGTTGAAAAAGAAAGTAACACACTAGCCCTGAATGTGAAATTATCATGTTACGATTATTTTTTTTTTCAATCTCTCCCCATTCGCTCATCACAAACAGCCAAGTCAGTATAAAGGGACCAGGAGACCAGAGCCTCTCGTGGAAGTGTTGCATGGCAGAAGAATGTATCTCGCCTTGACTCCCTGCCCAAGATCGCCTTTGGGAGAACAGTGGCAGGCGGACGTCCCACAGGCAGGGTCGAACAGGTTCTGGAGGGACAACATCACGGAACGCACCGGAGACATCACCTCTATCTGGTTGCTGATGACGGGGAGTACAGTTTTTAAATGCGTCACTCGGCCCGACCTACAACTATTAGGAGATAAGCAGGAAGAAGCTCTGGGGACAGCTTGACGGCACAGGTCTTCAGAGAAGCAAGAAGACACCCCGCCTGAGACAAGTGTCTGGGTCCTGAACACCTTACACTCTATGGGGGCCGGGACACATCCAGGTCATGACACCCAGATGCCCTTCTACTGTCAACTTTTTTGGGGGATGATTATTGGGCAGTCTGACGGTTGGTTGGATGGTTTAGTTGGTTAGAGTTGCTTTGTTGGCTGGTGGGTTGGGTGGGTGGGTGGGTGGGATGGTTGAGTTTGTTTGTTAGTTAGCTGGTTGGTTGGTTGGCTTGATGGAGTGTTTGGGTGGGTGTGTGTAGCTCGGTTGCGTTTGGTAGTTGGTTTGTTCGTTGGTTGGTTGATTGGTTGGTTGGTATGTTGGCTAGTTAGTTGGTTTGTTGGCTGGTTGGTGGCTTGGTTGGTTGGTTGGTTGGTTGGTTCACTGGTTGGAAGGTTGGTTGGTTGGTTGGCTCACTGGTAGGCAGGTAGGTAGGCAGGTTGTTGGTTAGTTGATTCATTGGTAGGTAGGTTGGTTGGTTGGTTCATTGGTAGGCTGGTTGGTTGGTTGGTTGGTTCATTGGTAGGTAGGCTAGTTGGTTGGTTGGTTGGTTGATTGGTTGGTTAGTTGGTTGGTTGGTTTTGCTTGTTGGCTGGTGGGTTGATCGGATGGGTGGGTAGGTTGGTTGTGTGTTGTTTGTTCGTTAGCTGGTTGTTCATCGGTTAGTTGTTGTTTTCTGGTCGGCTGGTTCGTTTCCTGTTCATCTGGCCGGCTAGCACATTGATTAGTTGCTTGTTCGCTTGGTTGGCCAGTTGGCAGTTAGCTGGCTGGCCGTTTGGTTGGCGGGTTGGCTGGGCGGTTGGTAGGTTGGTAGGTTTGTTGGTCGTTGGGTTTTGGTTGACGGGGCTGGTGGACCGGCGGACTGGCTGTTTGGTTGGTTGGTTGGTTGGCTGGTGAGTTGGTTTGTTGGTTGGCTGGTGAGTTGGTTTGTTGGTTGGTGTATTATATGTGTTCTTCATCGTCATCTCTTTTCCCCTTGTTCTTCTTTTCATCCTCCTTTTTTCTTCTCCTCGCCCCTTTCCCCTATTCTTTTTTTTCTGACTTGTTTTCTTCTGCTATTCCATCCTCCCTTTTTTCCTGCCAATATTCCTTTACCTCTTTCTTCTTCTTCTTCTTCTTTTTTCTGCTGCTGCTGCTGCTGCTGCTGCTGCTGCTGCTGCTGCTGCTCTCCGACCTTTTCCTTATTTCTTTTCTTCAAGATGTATATAAACTTCGTGTTGGTTTTTAGTATTCGAATCCATGACATCATAAATCCGTATCACTTAGTCCAGTAAAAACCAACAACAACAAAAACAAAACAAACAAACAAACAAACAAACAAAACCCTCGCAGATTCCACACATTGTAATTCAAATGTTCCAGACCTTACGACACAGAGCTCTTCCACGATCTGACAATGGCGTGATGGCATTTGACATGACAGCTATTTCGGCACGATTAAAGTACAGACAATTGTCCCTATCATCAGCTTTAACTCACTGCTCCGTGGTACAAATGCCTGCAATTTGCTTCACTCAAAGAGCAACAGCAAATGCCTTCGACAATATATATATATATATATTATATATATATATATATATATATATATATATATATATATATTATATATATATATATGTGTGTGTGTGTGTGTGTGTGTATAATATATGGGGATATGGGGAGGATGGGGGGGGGGGTGACACTGGTTCCATGATTATTGTGAAATTCTCTCCTTCATCTATCTCTGATATCCTTTTCGTGTTGACTGGGCTCGTACGTAGGTTGGACTGGCACTGGACTGGCACTGGACTGGCATTGAACTGGCATTAGACTGGCATTGGACGGGCACTGGTCTGACACTGGACTGGCACTGGACTGGCACTGGACTGGCACTGGACTGGCATTGGACGGGCATGGTCTGGCACTGGACTGGCATTGGTCTGGCACTGGACTGGCACTGGACTGGCATTGGACTGGCACTGGACTGGCACTGGACTGGCATTGGTCTGGCACTGGTCTGGCACTGGACTGGCATTGGTCTGGCACTGGACTGGCACTGGACTGGCATTGGACTGGCATTGGACTGGCACTGGACTGGCATTGGACTGGCATTAGACTGACATTGGACGGGCACTGGACCGGCACTGGACTGGCACTGGACGGGCACTGGTCTGGCACTGGACTGGCACTGGTCTGGCATTGAACTGGCATTGGACTGGCACTGGACTGGTATTGTCTGGCACTGGTCTAGCACTGGACTGGCATTGGACTGGCACTGGACTGGCATTGGTCTGGCACTGGTCTGGCATTGAACTGGCATTGGACTGGCATTGGACTGGGCACTGGACTGGCACTGGACTGGCATTGGACTGGCACTGGACTGGCACTGGACTGGCACTGGACTGGCACTGGACGGGCACTGGTCTGGCATTGGACTGGCACTGGACTGGCACTGGACGGGCACTGGACTGGCATTGGACTGGCACTGGACTGGCACTGGACTGGCACTGGACGGGCACTGGACTGGCATTGGACTGGCACTGGACTGGCATTGGACTGGCACTGGACTGGCACTGGACTGGCACTGGACGGGCACTGGACTGGCATTGGACTGGCACTGGACTGGCACTGGACTGGCACTGGACGGGCACTGGACTGGCACTGGACGGGCACTGGTCTGGCATTGGACTGGCACTGGACTGGCACTGGACTGGCACTGGACTGGCACTGGACGGGCACTGGTCTGGCACTGGTCTGGCATTGGACTGGCACTGGACTGGCACTGGACTGGCACTGGACTGGCACTGGACGGGCACTGGTCTGGCACTGGACTGGCACTGGACGGGCACTGGTCTGGCACTGGACTGGCACTGGACGGGCACTGGTCTGGCACTGGACTGACATTGGACTGGCATTGGACTGGCATTGGACTGGCACTGGACTGGCACTGGACTGGTACTGGACTGGCACTGGACGGGCACTGGACTGGCACTGGACTGGCACTCTGGACTGGCATTGGACTGGCACTGGACGGGCACTGGTCTGGCACTGGTCTGGCATTGGACTGGCACTGGACTGGCACTGGACTGGCACTGGACTGGCACTGGACTGGCACTGGACCGGCACTGGACTGGCACTGGACGGGCACTGGACTGGCACTGGATGGGCACTGGACTGGCATTGGACTGGCACTGGACCGGCACTGGACTGGCACTGGACGGGCACTGGACTGGCACTGGACTGGCACTGGACTGGCATTGGACTGGCACTGGACTGGCACTGGACTGGTATTGGGCGGGCATTGGACTGGCATTAGACTGGCACTGCAATCCCCAGACGGAGAACATCATGGCGTTCTTTGGACTCTTTTCTTCTCTTCCCTCCTCTTCTTCGTTCATCGTCAATTTTCCCTTAACATTAATTTCTCTCAGCAAATTTTAGAGGGTTTTCCCTGCACTATATGAGCAAGAACAGTGCAACAATATAAACAAGAAAAATGCGTTCGTTTAGGCTGGTTTACAATTTCCGATGTGACAATTTCCACAGAAAAAAAAAAAAGTTCGATCACTTGTTGATGGAAATTCAAGGGAAATAACTGCGGGGTGTTAATACCCTTTTTACGTGGATTCTTCATTGTGTTGAGAACCACGCGGTGTACGGAACGCCGACCGGTGGACTTGTGCCACAAGGCAAGGAGAAAGGATGAGAGTGAGCCAGGCCCCATCGCCATCCTCACCCTCATCATCTTCTTCTTGATACTTCAACAACTGCTCGTTGGGAGCAGCCCATAATCCCTGGTTGCATCTTCTTGGGCGGAGGATGAACAGTTTGTGCGTTGACGGATTCTCTGATGATGGATTCTCCCGTCGTGTCCGACAGGTAATCAGGCAGGCAGATCCTCTGCTGATGTGGGTCCTCATGTCGGAATGAAGACCAGTTTCTGAGGCACACAGTCGTCTACAGACGCTGCATGGAATGGAGTCCTGTAAGGTAGGGCCTGGTTTTTTTTTTTTTTTTTTTTTTTTTTTTTTTCAAACTCCCCTCTTCCTGGATGGCGGCTGCTCTGTTGCGCTGGAATGCCTTTGTGCCCTGGGTACACCGATGCTTCCACTGTGTTCTGTCAAGGGTGACATCTTCCCAGGAAGCAGCAGCAGCGTCGATGTTGCAGCGTCTGAGGTTGGCCTTCGTTGTAAGAACGGTTGTACGTTTAAGTGTGGCTAAAGTAGCACTGTCAGGATTGAAGATTTAAACAGTTCCGGGCGGACGGATGACTAGTTAGTGAATGGCCATCCGGCGTCCACTGCCCAGCAGAACAGT
>JADBJO010005121.1:167500-172915 GCA_016801955.1 Conus betulinus
ACATGTAATTTCACCATCCCGATCCCCCTCTGTTCGTCCATTGACAAAAAATAAGTTATTTTCTTTCAGAAATTCAATAAGTCTTAATCCAAAATTGTTAGTACTCTTATTTTTCGATTTGCGTGTTGACTGCACAGTATCACACAATAAATCACGGAGTTCAACCAAAGGCGCAGCATGTCTGTCTTCATCACAAAACTCAGTGTCTGGAAGCTCTGCTGTTCGCGCATTGAAATCACCACATAGTAATAGATGAGAATCTGGGTAGGATAGCATCAAATCACAAATGTTACTGTCCAATTTGTCGAAGCCTTCAAAAGGGCTGTCTTCATATATAACAGAATATTCTGGAGCAACATAAACAAAAGCAGCGTTAATATCAAATGAGTATTTGAATATTGATTTTTCAAATTTAATGAACACACAGTCTTCAACTTTCTTTAATAGTCGTTCCACTTTGTTTGCAATAGACTTATGTATGCATACAACAACCCCACCTTTTTTAAAATTTGCACGCGTGGATAAAAAAAAAACAGAATGGTCTGGAAAGGCGTTTTCAATGTCACTTTGTTTGCATGCCCAAACCTCTGAAAAAGAGAAAATCTTGAAACTTGAACAGAACATTTTAAAGGAAGCACTATGTAACTTTTGAGAGAGACCCTGAACATTTCATGCCATAATACGAAACTCAGACATCTGTTTACTTTCTAACCTGGGTTGAGTGAACAAAGATGTGTTACTGTCCCTCGTAGTGTTACGCGATGCCACAGACTGCTGTGTGTCAAAATCATGCATTCTGTATGCGTATCCAGACTTGCTAAACGCTCCGTCACACTGTTTGTATTCACTGATTCACACATACAATGTTGATCATCACGTTGGTTGGGGGGGGGGGGGGGGGGGGGGGGGGGGGGGAGTTACAATAGGAAATCCTCCCTTTAGGAGCATTGAGAGAAAGCCGGCCAGCCCGTCATTTTGTTTACAGTTTTTTTCTTGGAGTTGTTGTGTTTCTGGGTCATAGATGTAGTGCTTACCTTCTATGACAAGGAAGTCGAAACGCAGAAAGGCTCGCTTGTTTGCAGATTTGGCTTCTCTTAGAAAAGGGAGCAGCTGGCGCCGCTTTTCCCTCACCTTCAGTGTGAAGTCCTCTGACACAGACAGGTTCGTTCCTTTCAGCTTCCTGCATTCGGACAGCACCCTCTCCTTGTCCTTGAACCTCTCGAAGCGAACGATGACGGGGCGTGGGCCTCTCCCACCTTCAGGCGGTGCGCGCGTTCCATGGGGACATCCTCCTGGATGCCCATCTTGTCCTCCAGCACTTTCTTCACCTTCCCTTCACAGTCTGCATACGTCTCAGTTCCTCGGTCACCAGTTGGGATGCCGTAGAAAAGCAGATTTTTCCGTCGACCCCCCTAAGTTTTCAAGTTTTCCTTCCAGATTTGTCACTCTTTCTTTCAGATCTTCATGTTCTCTGCGGACTTCATCAATTTCTGTTTGCATTTCGTTCAGCTTGGAATCAAAGGTAGTCATCTTTTCTTCAATGTTTGTCATCTTTTCTGTCCATACTTGTCAGCATATTCATGACATCGGCCAAGGATACATCACCGGCAGTGTTGTCACTTGCAGAATTGAGCGTTTTTTTCTGGCAGGAGAAAGCAGTGTTGACTGTTTTTTTTGGGAGGGCCAGGATGAGGTTCAATGTCCCCACATTGAAGCAGGGATGCCGTGACAAACACCAGCACAAAACACTGTAGACAAACTTCTCACTCGCATCTCTCGACAAAGCCGCCTTGTTGCAGCTGTCTCCTTGGCCGCTTCCACAGAAAAGCCTGACAAGTCCAGTAACACTGGCCACAGGAAGCTCGGAAACATACCGACGAAGTCGGCATGTTGACAGGAATCCAGTTGTCAATATAGCTATTGTTTCAGAAACACAGTTAATCGCTGATTAACAAAAAAAAAAAAAAAAAAAACGCCGGACAAATTTGCAGTGTAGCCAAAACACGTCTGCCTGCTAGCGCTGATCGCAACTCACTCTGTGTATGTGTGTATGTGTGTGTGGTGTGTGTGTGTGTGTGAGAGAGAGAGAGGAGAGAGAGAGAGAGAGAGAGAAATTGTCCTAAATGATTACACGGTTCAGTGGATGGATCTAACATTCTTGCAGATTTCATACAATCATCACGGATGTGGAAATCCATTTTTTTTTAGCCAGACATAATTGATAGCCTGGTTCCGTTCTTTTCGGAAAAAAACAGATTGCGCTCATATTCTCACTGGAAGGTGTGCATGGAAATCCTGCGAGATCAGAAACTTGGATGTGGGCACCGCAAAAGATACAAACACTGCTTGGGTCAAAAATCATCTCCCTAGACGATCGCTTGTGACTCTAGACAGACATCTCAGCATCTGCATGTGGCCCAACCTGCGCAAGGATTTGATTCCATCGGGGTCACCGGTATCGGCGAATTCACGGGAGCTGTCGTTGGACGGACGGGGTGGCTCCCTACCCGGACGAAAAAACTCACTCACGCCGGTTCCGCTGTCGTCCGTTAAGGGGGCTTAGTAGGTGGTGTCCTGCGGGAGCTGGATCAGAACAGGCACCACTGAACACCAACCGAAGTGAGGCAGTCGGAGGCAGTGCAGTGTCTCCTCCGGTGGGTTGCCTCTTGGCGATTTGATATGGACTGAGCCCTGTAGAGTACCGGTGCCGGGGGTTGCGGCTGTGGGACGGGGGGGGGGGGGGGGGGGGGGTGTCGGAATGAGCGGCGTGGGTGAAATGCCCCCGACGACGAGGGACAGAAGATGGAACTGCAAAAAAAAAAAAAAAACAAAAAAAAAAAAAAAAAAAGAAAAGGAAAAAAAAAAAAAAAAAAAAGACAACCCCCCCCCCCCCCCCAAACAACCCCCCCCAAAAAAAAACAACAAAAAACACACACACACACACACAAAAAAAAAAAAAAAAAAACGAAAACAAAAAAAAAAAACCTCACCCAAAAAACACACACACACACACACACACACCACACACACACCGTGCACAGGAGGCATGAATCCTATGACTGTGTTGAGAGGTGTCTAATCTCATGCTCATGCGGGCGATGAGGCTTCTCATTCTCCACGCATGGCGCGACAGGCAATAGAGGTAGGACTTCTGTGCCTGTGGCGAGGCACCTGAGCCTGTGCCAATCGGTGTGAGACTGGAGGGTGAGGGACACGTCACCTGCCTTCAGTGAAACATCACGTTCTGTGTAGGGGTCTCTACCTGCCAGAGGTGTGAAAAAGTCTCGGGCCCCTGGTGAGGTATCTCAGAGATGAACACATCTCGTGCCGTTGAGGACGCATGTCGCCCAGCATGAAATGGCGCTTCCCGCTAGAGAGGAACGCATCTCGTGCCATTATGACGTGTCCCATCCAGCATGAAATAGCGCTGCATGCCATAGATGAACAACACTTCGATGAGGTATGCATTCTTCCTGAGAAGGCACAACCTGCCACAGATGAACCAATCTCATGCCACTAATGGCGTCTCTCACTCTGCAGGCATGTCTCTACCCCGTCAGAGACGGAGACTACTCCTGCCTGTAAATGAAGTACCTCGACCCTGCTGCAAATGGCACTACTTACCGGAAATGACGAAAATCTTGTGCTGCTAATGATGTATTTCAGCATACATGAGTGGTGCCAGCCACCGCAGACGCAAGCAGATCTCGTGGCCAAAGCCAGACACTCAGACACCGGCCTGCACAACCGGCAGGTACCTGTCACAGAAGAGCCAATGTTGTGCCCCAAGCAAGACACCCAGACTCTGAAGATGGAGTCAGTCGCGGCGCCACTGGGTTCTGTCTCTGACAGCAAGTAATGTAGTCACCTGCTCAATTCATGCGCGCCTGCCTTAACTATCACACGTGGACATACACACAGGGGCCTCTGATGAAGAAAAGGAAACAAACGAAGGTGCTGGCGAGGATCCAGAGAAGCACTGTCTTCACCTGCCTTTTGAGCAGTCTGTACCCACCTTGGAGGCCTGCGCTGTGTTGACGATGGGTACAGGCACGCGCAGGACACGCCATTAAGATATCAAGGGACATAACTGCTCCTGAACAGAGGTAAATCAGACTACAGGATGTAACTCATAACAGCCTTAAAGTAGCATCCCCATGGGTGTACCTGCCCGTATTTTCATGACTGCAGAGCCCACCGGCGAAAAAACACCACCCTCCAGCTGTCGAGCACACCCCACAGACCCAACCCACCCCTACCCACGGACAGATGAAGACAGTGCCACTCCAGACACAGCCAAGCTTTCGCCATACGGTCTTATGTGCCCTCAAGAGAGAGAATCCCAAGTTGTAGTCTTTCCCACCGTCAACAGGACTTTCCCTGTCGTCAGTGGGTCTTTCCTCACCGTCACTGGACCTTTCTCCAGGGTCAGCCTGGTTAAGGCAAAGAAAGAAAAAGAAACACCCCAGCATGACATGGACTACCCAAGGCGACCACCATCTTGTGCGGCTAATGATGTATTTCAGCTTACATGAGTGGTGCCGTCCACTACAAAGGAACAAATCTCGTGGTGGTCCAAGCCAGACACTCCGACTCCGGAGATGGAGTGATCATGGGCCACCAGTTTTGTCTTTGACAGCATTTGGTTATTGTCATCTGCTCATCCCACAGAAAGGCACACCTGTCTTCACTGTGACACCTGGACCTCAGCCCAGGTGGGTGATGCTGATGAGGCACCTGTCTGTTCCATTCCAGCCACCCTGGTCCTGCACTGTCGGAGCGCGAACGGGTGGAGGTCAGGTCGCTTCTTCGGCACGCGCTGCACCGACGTCAGGGCAGGTCAGAGCCGGTGACGTCATACCGCTTCAAACGGAACGCTGAGGTCATACCGATGACGGAGCTGAATGACGTCATGGCGCTGGAGCGTGAGGCCAACCTGGAAGTGGTTCAGAAGACCATGAGCGTGCAAGGCACTCAGGTGGTGAAGATGCAGGAAAGGTACAAAGGTAAATGCTTTGGTCTTCACATTCTCTATAAGAAAGGTACAAAGGTAACTGGTTTGGTCTTCGCATTCTCTGTAAGAAAGGTACAAAGGTAAATGGCTTGTTCTTCAAATTCTCCATATGAAAGGTACAAAGGTAGATGTCTTGTTCTTCAAATTCTCTATGAGAACGGTACAAAGGTAAATGTGTAATTCTTCAATTTCTCTATAAAAAAGGTACAAAGGAAAATGACTTATCTTCACATGATAAATGTCTGGTTCTTCAAATTCTCTATAAGAA
Source organism: Conus betulinus (assembly GCA_016801955.1). Lineage (NCBI taxonomy): Eukaryota > Metazoa > Mollusca > Gastropoda > Neogastropoda > Conidae > Conus > Conus betulinus. Next base: position 172,783 of record JADBJO010005121.1, read on the forward strand.
AAAGTACAAAAGTAAATGATTGTTCTTCAAATTCTCTATAAGAAAGGTACAAAGGTAAATAGTTTGGTCTTCATATTGTCCATAAGAAAGTTACAAAGGTAAATGGTCGTTTTTATTCTTCAAATTCTCTATA
>JADBJO010005122.1:0-5000 GCA_016801955.1 Conus betulinus
ATCATAATGGTTTTGCTCTTCTTGGTGAAAGGGCAGATTAAACTTACCCTTTTTGAACAATCTCTTAGAACTAATGTTCTCTCTGTCTGTCTGTCTGTCTGTCTGTCTGTCTGTCTCTCTCTCTCTCTCTCTCTCACTCTCTCTCTCTGTCAACTCTCTCTCTCTGTCAACTTCTCTGTCTGTCTGTCTGTCTGTCTGTCTGTCTCTCTCTCCTCTTCTCATCTCTCTCTCGCTCTCTCTCTCTCTCTCTCTCTCTCTCCGTCCCTCCCTCCCCCCTCTCTCTGTCCTCTCTCCGCCTCTCCACTCTCCTCTTCTCTCTCTTTCTCCCTCCCCCCCCCCTCTCTCTCTCTCTCCCTGGTCATTCTCCTCGCCACTCCGTCCCCTACCTCTTCTCTCTCCACCCCCCCCACCCCCCCCCCCCCCTTCTCTCTCTCTCTGTCTCTCTCTCTGTCTCTGTCTCTGTCTGTCTGTCTGTCTCTCTCTCTCTCTCTCTCTCTCCTCTCCTCATCTCTCTCTCTCTCTCTCTCTCTCCTCTGTCCTCTCCTATCCATTCTCTGGTCCCTCTCTCCTGGCGTGCCTCTTGACATCATTTTCAATTCCGCTGTAATTGAATGTATGTGTGTGCGGTGTGCGCGCGCACGTGTGTTTCATGTGTGTGTGTTCGTCTGTGTGTTCGTCTCAGCATGTATGCGTGTTCGTGTGTGTGTGTCTGTGTGTGTGTGTGTGTGTGTGTGTGTGTGTGTTGTGTGTGTGTGTGTGTGTGTGTATGCGCGCGTGTGTGGTGTGTGTGTGTGTGGTGTGTGTGATGCTGTGTGCGTGGTGTGTGTGAGTTGTGAGTGAGAGTGTGTGGAGAGAGAGAGAGATAGAGAGAGAGAGTGTGTTCATGGATGTGTGTAGTTGTGCGTGTGCGCGTAAACATTTGCTTGCTGCATTTACTTTTTTTTCCGCTTGCTTTTCAGTTTAGGCTTTTTTTTTAATTTTCAGATTTACGGGTTGAGTAACCTTAATCTCAAGAGCTGCTTACTTAATTCATATAGTAAGTCCGGGTTTCAGTCCATTATTGATGGGACATAAAGGAGCGGAAGGGATTGGGAAGTGGGGAAAGCGGGGTTTTGTGTGTGTGTGTGTGTGTGTGTGTGTGTGTGTGTGTGTGTGTGTGTGTGTGTGTGAGAGAGAGAGAGAGAGAGAGAGAGAGAGAGGAGAGAGAGAGAGAGAGAGAGAGAGATTCATCTGCCTTTCTTCTTCTTGTTTGTTTTTTTCTGTCGGAATCGCCCTCTCTTGTTGAGATTTTCCTGCGTAGTCACTCTCTTATTTTCTGTCTTTCTTTCTGTCTGTAGTCTTTCTTTTTTTTCCTTTTTTTTTCTAAAAATTTCTGTCTGCATTCCCTCTCTGTATTTTCTGTGCGCATTTTCTCTCGTTTTTTCTGCCTTTTTTTCCCTGTCAAAATATCGCCTCCTGTTTATCATTCCATTCATTCTTCTGTCTGTGTTCTCTCTCTCTTGTTTTGCTGCTCTTTATTGACGGTATTCTCTGTTTCGTGTTTCTTTCTTCTGTCTGTATTCTTTTCTCTTCTTTTCCCGTCTTTCTTCTCTCTGTATTCGTTTTCCTTTTTTTTTTTTTCCTTGATCCATTTTTGTCTGTGGTCCCTCTTTTTTTTTTTCTTGTCTGTATTCGGTCCCATATATTTCTGTCTTTCCTTTTTTTTTTCTTTTCGTCTAAAGTTATTCTTTCTTATGTTCATATCCCCCCCCCCCTCTCTCTCTCTCTCTCTCTCTCTCTCTCTCTCTCTCTCTCTCTTCAGACTTGTTTTTCCGTTTTATGTTGTTTGTTTTCCGTTCTCGTATTTCTGTCTCTTTTGTGTGTGTGTGTGTGTGTGTGTGTGTGTGTGTGTGTGTGTGTGTGAGCGAGCGCGCGCGCGCGCGCGTGCGTGCGTGCGTGCATGCGTGTGTGTTCCTTTCTCTCTTTTTTCGGTTTTTCTTCTGTCTGTAATCTCTCTGGTTTTTCTTCTTCTCTTTTGTACTCCTTCTCTCGCGCGCGCGCGCGCGCGTGTGTGTGTGTGTGTGTGTGTGTGTGTGTGTGTGGTGTGTGTGTGTGTGTGTGTGTGTTGTTGTTGTTGTTGTTGTTGTTGTTGTTTTCGTTTGTTTGTTTGTTTTTCAGTCCGTATCCCTTCTCTAACTCTTCTTTCCTTCTTCTGTCTACATTCCCTCCCTTGCTCTTCTACTTCTTCTTCTATCTCTGTTCCTTCCCTTGTCTTTCCTACTGCTGTCTGTATTTCTTCTCTTGTTTTTCCTTTCTGTCTTCAATGGCTCCTTTTGTTATCCTTTCTGTCTTCAATCGCTCCTCTGGTTTTTCTTCTGTCTTCAATCGCTCCTCTTGGTTTCCTTTCTGTCTTCAACCGCTCCTCTGGTTTTCTTTCTGTCTTCAATCGCTCTTCTTGGTTTCCTTTCTGTCTTCAATCGCTCCTCTGGTTTTCTTTCTGTCTTCAATCGCTCCTCTTGGTTTCCTTTCTGTCTTCAATCGTTTCCTCTTGGTTTCCTTTCTGTCTTCAATCGCTCCTCTTGTTTCCTTTCTGTCTTCAAACCGCTCCTCTGGTTTTCTTTCTGTCTTCAATCGCTCTTCTTGGTTTTCTTTCTGTCTTCAATCGCTCCTCTGGTTTCCTTTCTGTCTTCAATCGCTCCTCTTGGTTTCCTTTCTGTCTTCAATCGTTCCTCTTGTTTCCTTTCTGTCTTCAATCGCTCTTCTTGGTTTCCTTCCTGTCTTCAATCGCTCCTTTGGTTTCCTTTCTGTCTTTCAACCGCTCCTCTTGGTTTCGTTTCTGGCTTCAATCGTTCCTTTTGTTTCCTTTCTGTCTTCAATCGCTCCTCTGTTTTTTTTTTCTGTCTTCTGTCGCTTCTCTTCTTTTCCTTTCTGTCTTCAATCGCCTCCTCTTGGTTTTCTGTCTATCTTCTGTCGAGCGCTCCTCTTCTTTTTCTTTCTATCTTCTGTCGTAACCTCCTATTTTTCTGTCTGTCTTCTATCTGTCTTCCCTCTCTTGTTTTTTCTCTCTGTCTTCTGTCTGTATTTTCTGTTGTTTGTTTGTTTGTTCGTTGTTTTGGTCTTGTTTTCTATCGGCATCCCTTCTCTTCTTTTTTCGGTCTTTTTTTCTTTCTGTATTTTTTTTTCTACTTTCTTGTATTTTGTGTTCTTTCTTGTGTCCGTATTCTCATCTCTTTGTTTTTTCAGGGATTCTTCTGTCTGTATTACCTTTCGTGTTTTTTCTTCCTTTTGTCGTTCTCTCCCCTCTCTTATTTATCTTTCTTCTCTCGGTACTCACCTCGTGTGTGTGTGTGTGTGTGTGTGTGTGTGTGTGTGTGTGTGTGTGTGTGTGTGTGTGCGCACGAGCGCGCGTATATGTGTGTGTATGTTTTGTCTTTCTTCCATTTGTCTTTCCAGTCTTGTTTTTGCGTTTTTCTTCCGTGTTCCACTTTATTTTCTTTTTTTTTTTTCCTATTCTCTCTCCTTTTTCCCCCTATCTTCTGTTCTTTTTTCTGTCTTGGTTTTATTTGCATTCTCTGTCTTGTGTTTTTTCGTCTGTCTTCTGACTGTATTGCCTCTTTTTTCTGCTATCTGTACTCCCTCTTTTTTTTTTTCTTCTTTTTTTTTTTCTTCCTTTGGTCTGTATCCCTTCACTTTATTCCATCTTTCTTTCTTTTTTTTTTTTTTATCTAACTTATGCCTGTATTCCCTCTCTCTTTCTCTGCCAGTCATTTCCCCTCGGGTTTTTTTTTTTCTCTCTGACGTCTGTCGGTATCTCCTCTCTTAAATTTCTGTCTTTCGTCTGTATACAGTCCCTCTCTTGTTTCTCGGATTTTGTCCTGTTCAAAATTTGCCATCGACATCCGCTCGTTACTCTTGCCGTGCCGTGCCGTGTATCCGATGGTTCCCTCCCCTTCCCTGTCCTCCACGTTTTGCGTTAAAACCAGTTATCACGTGCTTCCGCTCCTCCTCCCTCCTCTCCTCCCCCCTTCCCCTCTCCCCCCTCCCCCCTCCCCCTCCCTTTTTCCGAGACAAAAACTTCTAAAGATTCCAGAATGCAGATGAACATCGTTTGGTGAGCGTTCCTTTCGCTTTTCAGCCCCATCTGTTTGGAACTCACTGCCTTGTTTGCTGTCCCCGTTCTCGACAGGCAAGATGTTAGACAGTACTTTTCCTATGGTTGTGTGCACAGTCAGTTCTGTAGTAAGTTAGTCGTCAGTGTGAAAGCATGTAGATATGAAGGTACCTGTAAGCGCAATGAGCAGGTTTTCGATTGGAATTGCGTTCTATAAATATCATCATCATCATCATCATCATCATCAACATGTTAATTCCATTTTATAGTAGTAGGGGTAGTAGTAGCAGTAATAGTAGTAGTAGTGATATATTGATTCCATCTTTTTTGTTTGTTTCGCTGTCTTTCTCCTGTCTGTATTCTCTTTTCTTGGGATTTTGTCTTTAGACACTCGCTTTTTTTTTTTCTCCCCCCCCCCCCCCCCCCCCCCCCTGCTTTTGTGGTGTATGATTTGGTATATGGAGAGACTAACCGATATCCTATCTATATATTAATCTGTGATTAAATGTATTCGTTACTGGTTAAGGATAACACAAATGGAACCACACAGATTACCTTATAAAGCCTATACGATGCTCTTGGAGTTATATGCAAGGGGTAAGAAAAAATTGGGTCTCGAATGTAATGGCTGTAGTTGTATGAATATGGGATTTGGTTTTGTATGGGAAAATCAAGTGTTGGTGATATAAATGCTTTTGTCCGTGTTTTTCGGCAAACATTGATTGATTGTAGATGGCAGAGGTGGAACTCTCATGTTGAAGACAGTAATAGATTTGATATTTATAGAATGCTAAATCCTATGCATTGTGTTCCGAGGTATTTGTCAATGGTTATTGACAGACATTTGAAATATATGATAACCAAGTTCAGATTTGGTATATCAGATATCTATGCACATTCACAGCGTTAC
>JADBJO010005122.1:10000-12500 GCA_016801955.1 Conus betulinus
TATGCTATGTCGCAGTGCTTGAACTTTCCATTTCATAAACTACAGAGAACATGGATTTTTTGCAGTTTGAGAGAGACGGGGAGGGAGAGAGAGAGAGAGAGAGAGAGGAGAGAGAGAGAGAGAGAGATTTACAGGAAAAAAACACCGTACACATAACTTCAGTAATGACAGTCTCATATTAATGAGACAGTGCAGTCTTTAGCAGACACAGATAATTAAGATGAACAGAGAAAGACAGACAGACAGAGACAGAAGAGAGCGAGAGAGAGAGAGAGAGAGTGTGTGTGTGTGTGTGTGTGTGTGTGTGTGTGTGTATGTCCCAAATTTCTTTTAAAGTTTTAGGACACGCCTGCCTTTAAGGGCCGATGTAACGGTCGTAACAGAAGACTGATTTTGGTCAATCCTGTGCTGAGAGTGCAGACCTGTGGCCAGGATCGACCGTTTGTCTGCCTGGAAAGAAATCAACGACCCTGCCCCCCTCTCCCTCTTCTCCTTCCACCTGTAGGCAGAGATGTGGGGGGGGGGGGGGGGGGGGGGAGTAAGGGGGAAGGAGGGCGAGGAAAAAAGGACTGTCTATTAGTTTTGTGTGTGTGTGTGTGTGTGTTTTTTTTAAATGGTATCCCCATCTTTGGTGAAATGTTATGCGAGTAATTTCCCTTTTCCAGTCTATTCTTTGGCTCGTGCATTTTCCATATGATCTAAGATTTTACGGAGGAAAGATTTTTTTTTTATTGAAATTCCCGGTTTGTTTTTGGACGGTGTGTGTTTTAAGAGTTGTGTGGATGAGAGAGCTTTTTTTTGTTGTTGTTGTTTTGTTGGTTTGTTTGTTTTTTTAATAATGATTTGTGAGTTGATTTCAACGCGGTGACAGCCCTAATGTGGCCCTTTGCGGTCGGCTGGGCTGTAAGCAACATTACCATTACCATTGCCACTGTTTGTCTCCCTTTGTGAACTAATGGGCGTGCCTTTTTTTAAGTGTCCTGACACTGTTCACTGGGTACAATTTATGATATATTAAATAGTTGTTTTTAATCTTCTGGTAATTAGATTACCATGCAAAAGTTCTCTAGCTGGCCGTTACGCTATGCCTTTTTTATTTTTATTAACAGTTATGGTATTTTTTTTCCCTGCTTTTATTCAACTTCTGCGATTTTTTACTTTAAAAAAACCCAAAAAAACATTGCAATAAAGTAATAAAGGAATGGCCGGTGTATTCATTATAGTCTAGTGTTGTCCTCTGGGAAAAGTAGCAGTATTTTAATCTATATGTAGTAAGAGCTGTTGCATGTACAGTAGATGTCTTTTTTTTAGCACTGCAGTGACATCTCTCTCTCTCTCTCTCTCTCTCTCTCTCTCTCTCTCTCTCTCTCTCTCTCTCTCTCTACGTTCCTCCGCCTTGCCTGCGCAACTCTTCATAAGGAATAAGAAATACAGTGTTGTCGTATTTATTGGTCACTGTGAGGGGTATGTGTTTAAAATGGTGTGCGCCTGACAATGACAGACTGCAAGACTGTGTTTCGGCCTGAAATGTTGGTTTTGACTATTAAAGACCAAATTAATCAATCCATCTCTTTCTCTCTCTCTCTCTCTCTCTCTCTCTCTCTCTCTCTCTCTCTCTCTGTCTCTCACACACACACACACACACACACACACACACACACACACACACACACACACACACACACACACATTCAGATTCAGATGATTTCTTCACATAATAGGCCAAGGCCCCCAGTGAAGTGGTGTGTGAACACACAAAGCACAAGAGTTATATCAATGCTATTAAATTACGAAACGAAAAACAAATATAATTCGAAAGGCAATTTCAAGAAGTGAAAATTTCTCTGTACTTAAAAGATTTGCATAAAAAACGAAGAAGAAGAAAAATTAACAACTTCAGCAGAAGTAGGTGAACAGAATCGGCTCAGTTTTAAATAGAGATGGCTGTCTGTAATATTTGGGCTTGATAAACTTTTCTCTGATGCTCATGAGAGCTGGGCAGGAAAGCGCGAAGTGTATTCGGTTTCCTTTGATTCTTTATATAAAGGACAAAGCAAATCACAATTGTTACATGTTTGATATCTAAATTTATGGATGGCTAATGTAGGTATTCCTAATCTGAATTTTGCTGTTATGTTCTTAGGTGCGTATCTATGCCTAAGGTTAAGAACGTTTTCAGGTCGTGAACATCACAGAAGTTCCTGTAAAAATCAAACCTGTCACTGTTAGAGAGAGAGGGGAGAACTGCGAGTGTTGTGGTTGTCGTCATATGGGTTATTTCTGTCGCCTTTAGTCCAGCCATTAGCGTGCTTGTGTTGAAAGTTTGAAACTTGAGCCAGACAACAAGCCAAAGCCTATTTCACTCCTCAGAGAATCTCGTGTCGATGCAGCTGTCCGTTTGCCGTTTGCTTCTCTCTCTCTCTCTCTCTCTCTCTCTCTCTCTCTCTCTCTCTCTCTCTCTCTCTCTCTCTCTCTCTCTCTCTCTCTCTCTCTCTCTCTT
>JADBJO010005122.1:17500-20000 GCA_016801955.1 Conus betulinus
TTCGAACCCGCAACCCTTGCATTACGAGTCCGGCGCTCTATCAACTGAGCTCTTCCGACCCCCATTACTTGGTTGAATGCAGGAGTAGGTAAAATGATTTGGAGAGCTGATATAGCTTTGTGGTAAGACTTGTGGACAACATTTCTAAATGTTTCGATAGGATGGATTACTGTCAGTGGTTACTCCTAACACTTTATGATTGGAAACCTTTTCAATTTTTTTTTCGATGAAAGTATAGAGACTGGGCACATCTTGAATTAGATTTTTTGACGCTTTTTTTTCCTAATCGTAATCAACATGAAAATAATTTCATGAGGACGAAATGGTCTATCATTGAGTTGTGTCCATTTAACAAGAAGATTGATATTTTCCTGCATGTTTGAAATAACCCCGCTGAACACCAGAGTTACTTATATCAACTGTTGTGTCATCAGTAAGCATTTCACAATTACTTTTCAAGGCCAAAGGTAGATCATTGATACAGAATGAGAACAACAGAGGACCCAGTACGAAGCCTTTGGGTACCCCCCAGTTGTTGGGAACTGATTTAGATCGACGTGTATTTAAAGATACCAGTCGTTGCCGGGTAGAAAGAAAGGATGACATTAATGTTATGGCGTCTAAGGACAGTCGACAGACAGCTGACTTTCTGACCAACAGTACATGATCAGTGGCGTCGAAAGCTTTAATGAAACCCACGAAAAGTACCCCCCCCCCCCCCCCCCCCCCCCCCCCCCCCCCCCCAAAAAAAAAAAATAATAGAAATAAATAAATAAAAAATAAAATAATAATAAATAAATAAATAAAACAAACAAAAATAAAAAAAATTGCTTGTTGTTTATCTTTAAAAAGCCATCGATCGACTGACTCACTGAGAGCAGTTTGACAAGAATGATTCTAAATCCACACCGATTGGAATGTCGTAAATGATATTTGATATGTGAAAAAAAGACACTTTTGGTGTGTTGTTCTAATGGTTTTGACAGAACGGATAAAGCAGAAATAGGTCGATAATTGGATGATTCAGCCACATTTCCTGATTTGTATAATGGTATATATTTTGTTGTTTTTAAAGCATCCGATAAACAGTGTTTATCTAGACAGCGATGGCAAATATGAGGGAGAGTTTCTGCTGTATCAGGCGCAGACGGTTTAAGGATTTTTCCGTCAGTTCCGTCAGTGCCACGAGTTGATGTCTGCTTTAATCGTATGAGAGAAAACTCCATGAACATACATGACATGAATGTCTTAAGTTGAATGGATGTTCTTTTCTGGACAATATTTCTGCAGTTCTTGTAGATCGTTATCTTTTTAATGCATTATCATGTATCATTTGGTTTGCGTGAATGAGCGAGAACTAAGTAGTGAACAAACGGATTTTTGAGAGAATAGTTGATTAAATACCTTTTTTTTTACAGCCATTCATTTGGGCATCTATCTGTCTGATCAGTCTATCTATTTATCTGTATGTCTGTCTGACTGTCAATCTACCTGGGGAGAGAGAAAGAGCGCGCGCGAGAGAGAGAGAGGATTTTCTAAACAAACTAAAAGGAGAATGTAGAAAAGAAAAAAAAAAGATAATCAGGAAACGACAAGCAGAATAAAATGAAAGCATGTAAACATGTCAGCCTTCATTCGTTCAATGCACGAAATTCATCCGGACCCTCACAACCACACATCCGTACCGCCCATCCCTCTCCCCCATCTCCACCCCACCCTCTCTCCTCAAACAACTCCAAAACCTCCACCCCCGCCTGCTCCCCCCCTTCCTCTCCGTCCCACTGCATGACTCCCCACCACCCCCCACCCACACACCCACTAGCCCCCCCCCCCCCCCCCTCCCCCCATCCCACAATCCCCGATTTCATGATTCACGCGTGAAAAGAAACAGAAATAAACATGACGCTTGCTTTCCCTCCTCCACTCACTGTGTAATCACCTGTGTACCCGTCAAACGAGTTATGGAATAGTATTTACGATCTTCAGGAAAATCCATAAGCAGCATCTGATCATCTTACACGGAGAGTGAAACATCCAGAGAGAAAGACAGACAGACAGACGGACACACAGATAAAGAGAGTGCAAACAAAGCGTGTGAGCAGTATGGAATGAATCTATCAAACAATGACGGCAGCACAGTAAGTTAGATGTGTTGTTTAATTTCAGCGTGTTTTGTTTGGTTTTGGTTTGTCTGTCTGTCTGTATGTATGTACGTTTGTATGTATGTATGTACGCTTGTATGTATGTATATACATTTGTATGTATATATGTATGTTTTTAAACCGTGGGAAACAAACTTAAGACCCTTTAACACGACATGCAGGCGAAAATTAAGACAGCTAACGGTACTTCGTTCATTTTTCTCGAAAAAATCTTTTGGAAGGTACTGTTCCATCATGTTCTCAAAGAAAGCCTCTTTGAAGGTATGTTCACAGCGTTCATGACTAAAGACAGTACAGGGCAGGTTTCCAAAAGAGCCCACCGCTACACACATGGCTTG
>JADBJO010005122.1:22500-25000 GCA_016801955.1 Conus betulinus
CAGATTACTTATGCCTGGATGGGAGTGAGGTGGGAAGGGGGATTTTAAGTGCTCATGTCTGCCAGTGAAGATGAGAACACCACACACTGACGGACAGAATTCCATACACCAGTTGGACCGAATAACATTTGGACATTGTACCAGACGTCTTTGACAGAATGCCATTGGACAGAATATCAGATACCATTTGGACAGAATACCATTTGGCAGAGTGCAATTTGATAGACTACCACTGGACAGAATAATTTGGACAGAATATACCAGATACCATTTGGACAGAATACCATTTTACAGAGTGTCATTGGACAGAATACCAATTTACAGAATATCATCGAACAGAATACTGTTTGACAGAGTACGATTGTACAGAACACCGTTTGGCAGAGTACCATCGGACACAATACCATTAATTCAGAGTAACACTGTGCAGAATTCCATGGAACAGAATACCATTTGGACAGAATACAATTGGACAGAGTATCATTTTGATACAGTACCGTGGGACAGAATGACGTTTGACAGAGTTACCGTTTTAATGGAGTGCCATTGAACAGAACACTCTTTTGACTGAGCACCTTTGGAAAGAATACCGTTTCGTTAGAGTACAACACCCTGTTGATAGAACGTCACTGGATTGAATACCATTTTGACAGAGTACCAATGGACAGAAAATCATTTGATAGAGTACCATAGGACGGAATACTATTTGACAGAACACCATTGGACAGAGTACCATTTGGGACAGAATCTCGTTTTACAGAGTACCATAGACAGAATACCATTTTGACAGAACACCGTTGGACGAATACTATTCGCGCAGAATACCATTTGGACAGAGTTCCAGGAGGCAGTAGATGAACATGGGCTGTGGATGAACATTGCAAATGACGTCATGGTCTGTAGATGAACCTTGCACATGACGTCACAGGCTGTTGATGAATATTCCACATGACATCATAGGTCGTGGATGAACAATCCACATGATATCATAGGTCGCAGATGAACAATCCACATGCCACCATAGGTCGCAGATGAACAATCCACATGACATCATAGGTCGTGGGTGAACATTCCACATGACATCATAGGTCGCAGATGAACATTCCACATGACATCATAGGTCGTGGATGAACATTCCACATGACATCATAGGTCGCAGATGAACATTCCACGTGATATCATAGGTCGCAGATGAACATTCCACATGACATCATAGGTCGCGGATGAACATTCCACATGACATCATAGATTGTGGATGAACAATCCACATGACATCATAGGTCGCGGATGAACATTCCACATGGCATCATAGATTGTGGATTAACAATCCACATGACATCATAGGTCGTGGATGAACATTCCACATGACATCATAGGTCACAGATGAACATTCCACATGATATCATAGGTCGCAGATGAACATTCCACATGACATCATAGGTCGCAGATGAACATTCCGCATGACATCATAGGTCGCAGATGAACATTCTACATGACATCATAGGTCGCAGATGAACATTCTACATGACATCATAGGTCGTGGATGAACATTCCACATGACATCATAAATTGTGGATTGACATTCCACATGACATCATAGGTCGTGTATGAACAATCCACATGACATCATAGGTCGTGGATGAACATTCCACATGACGTCGTGGGTCGCAGATGAACATTCCACGGAACGTCATGGGCTTACAAGGAACATTCCATGTGTGGTCACGGGCTGAGGATGAACACTGCAAATGACTTCACAGGATGTTAAACGACCACTGCACAGGACGTCAAGGGGTGTTGATGAACATTGTACATGGCGTCAAGGGCTGTTGATGCAAATGACGTTTCGGACAAAATGACCATGCCAGATCTCCTCACGACGGCTACCAACGGAAGAACCTGCAGAGAAACGGCGGCTGCTTCATCATGCCCCCCCACCCCCACCCCCCACCCCCCACCCCCCACCCCAACGACCCTAGCAGTCAGGGGACTGACTGGCTGACTGACTACATTGCTAGGGGAAGGAGTCGTTCGGCTGGGACAGCCACTGGCCGGAACGATCTGCTCAAAATGCACGCCTGCGGCTCTTTGTAAAACGCAGCTACAGTGGCACACCCTCCGTTTTTTCAATCAGGATGGAAATGTCCTCTCGGCATCCCAGTACAGCGGGAACATGAAGGGGGTAGTGTTGTACAGGCCATCTCCTGCGAGAACTCTTCAGATCTCCACCCACTCACCTCGACCCCATCCCAGTCTGCTCACTTTCCTTTTCTTTTTTACCCGCTCCCACCCCTTCCCATCCCTTCCCGTCCCCTCCCCTTCTTCCGTCCCCTCTCTCGCCCAGGTTCGGGTTTGTTCAGTGAGGCAGCCTGCACGCACCGCGCCCTGTGCTTGATGTGTTGACCCCCCCCCCCCCCCCCCCCCCCCCCCGGTCCCGCTGGCTGCACACCAAAAATTAAATCGCAAAGGCCGTGCATAAGGTATCTAGTATTTATAGACT
>JADBJO010005122.1:30000-55000 GCA_016801955.1 Conus betulinus
TTCCAGGTATTATTATTTACTCAGAGGAAGTGCGTTCAGTGCTCGAAGATTCTATCTGCTGTTTGATGTACAGCCGGAGAAAGAGCTCTGCTGCCCATCGGTGGAAAGCATTCGGGGTTTTTTTCTTTCTTTCTCTTTCTTTCTTTCTTTCTTTTTCTTGCTTTCTTTTCTTTCTTTCTTTCTTTATTTTCTTGCTTTTCTTTCTTCCTTTCATTTCTTTCTTTCCTTTTTTTCTTTCTGTCTGTCTTCTCTTTCTTTCTTTCTTTCTTTTCTTACCTGTTTTTTCGTTTGTTGTTTGTTTGTTGTTGTTGTTTTTTTTTGGGGGGTTGTTGTTGTTGTTGTTGTTATGCATGTACATGTATGAATGTGTGTCTGTCTTGCTGACTGTCTGTGTTTATTTGTGTGTGTGTGTGTGGGGGGGGGGGGGGGGGGGGTCGTGCGTGTTTTACATTACTGCGCCCAACCCGTTGTTGATGACGCGGATTTGAACTGAAAAAAAAGTTTGGGCACAGTTAGGTTTTTCCTAACGCTTAGACTGAGACAAGAGAGAAAGGTTCTATGGAGCTGTTGAGATCAGTTTGCCACCTGACTCGTCATCATGTCACTCTACGCCCAATCCACGATGCTCTTCCACCCCGTCCAATACAATGACTGTTCCGATGCTCTTCCACCTGTCCAATAAAATGACTGTTCCGATGCTCTTCCACCCGTCCAATACAATGACTGTTCCGATGCTCTTCCACCCGTCCAATACAATGACTGCTCCGATGCTCTTCCATCCGTCCAATACAATGACTGTTCCGATGCTCTTCCACCCGTCCAATACAACTACTACTGTTTTGATGCTCTTCCACCCGTCCAATACAGTTACTGTTCCGAAGAGTCAGCGAGTGGTTGTGATTCAGTTTTGACTGGATGGGTGGCTTTCCTGAAAAGTAGATTGCAAAAAAAAAAAAAAATATATATATATATATATATATATATATATATATATATATATATACTTTTGGAGGCGAGGCATTAGCAAATAAAAACCCGTTGTTAACATTCTTGGTAACTCCTTGAACATGTTTCAATGGAGGGCCTAGCACTCTACTTTGTTGGTCTCCTTTTCTTATCGAGTCTAAAGATGGTGTTTTACGATAGAGACATAGAAATGAGGGAACAATGTGACAGACAGTACACCCACAGATAGGGGGAGGGGGGGGGGAGGAGTCAGAATAAAAAGAAAAGGAAGGAAAGAAGTGCATAACAAGAGGAAGAAAAGGAAAGGGGTATGAAAAAAATAGAAAAAAAGAAAGGAAGGATTGTAACGGAGGAAGGGTAGAAAAAAAATGGACTGACGGAGGTGAAGGAAGAGAAGACGAGGAAAGGAGAGAAGGAACAGGGAACAAAGAAGGGAAGGGGAAAAAAAAAGAAAATAAGAGCGCGCGCGCGCGCGCGCGCGCACACACACACACACACACACACACACACACACACACACACACACACACACACACACACACGTGCGCGCGCGCGCGCAACCCTGACCATTCGCCTTTGCTCTGAGAAATAAACCATCAAAAAGTGAAAAACTGGAACATAACTAGGGAAAGACAATCCAGCAGCGAATGCAGCTGCCCCACTGAACACGCCTCTGACGGAAGGAGGGGGGGGGGGGGGGGGGGGGGAGGGGAGGGGAGCGAGGGTAGGGGGATAGGGGGGAAAGTAGCGGGAGGGGAAGAAAGGGAAGGGGAGTAAGCAGGGGAAGGTGATGAAGAAAAGACGAAGGAGGGAGAAAGGAGGATTTGAGGACGAAAGCAGGGAAGAAAAGATGAACGAAGAGGGATGGATAGGAGGGGGGGGGGGGGGGGGGGGGGGGGGGGGGGAGAAAGAAAAAAAAAGGGGGGGGGGAGGAAAAGAGTGGAAAAGTGGGGAAGGAAAAGGGAAGAAAGGAGAAAGGTAAATGGAAAAAAGGAGGGAAGGAAAAACGGAGGAAAAAAAAAAGGTGGGGGGGGGGGGGGGGTGAAGAAAGGGGGAAAGGGAGCGAATAAGGGAAAGAAATTAGGGAAGAGAAAGGAGGAACGTGGGGGGAAATGGTATGGATGGAAAAGGGGAAAGAAGGAAAGGGGAAAAAATGAAAGGAACGAAGTGGAGGAAAGGGGAAGAAAGAAAGGAAGGGAATGGAGGAAAGTGGAAGAAAGAAAAAGAAAAACAGAATGGGGCGAAGGAAGAATGAAAGGAACGGAATGGAGACAAAGGAAGAAAGAAATAACATGGAAAGGAGGAAGGTGGGAGAAAAGAAGGCAACGGAACGGAGGAAATAGAAAGAAAGAAAGAAAGAAAGAAAGAAAAAAGGTACAGAGTGAAAGAAGGATGAAGACAGAAAGGAACAGAAT
Source organism: Conus betulinus (assembly GCA_016801955.1). NCBI lineage: Eukaryota > Metazoa > Mollusca > Gastropoda > Neogastropoda > Conidae > Conus > Conus betulinus. The sequence goes on from JADBJO010005122.1 coordinate 32,382, forward strand.
GGAAGGAAGGGGAAAGATAGAATGATACGAAAAAGGGGAAGGAAGTCTGGAATGGAGAGGAGAAAGGAGAAGAAGAAAGAATGAGACAGAATGGAGGATAAAGGGAAGAAAAGGGGGAACGGAAAGGAGGAACATTGAGAAAAAGGAAGGGAAGAAAAAGAAGGGGGTGGTGGAAAGAAGAAGGCAACGGAAAGGAAGAACGTGGAAGAAAGGACGCAGTGGAAAGGGGGGAAGAAGAAGGAAAGATGAAACGGAAAGGAGAAAGGGGAAGAAAGAAGGGAATGGAAAGAGGGAAGGGAAAAAAGAGGGGAACTGGTAGGAAGAAAGGGGAAGAAAGAAGGGAATGGAAAGAGGGAGGGGAATGGAAAGGAAAGAAAGGGGAAGAAAAGGAATGGAAAGAGGGAAAGGGAAGAAAGAATGGAATAGAAAGGAAGAAAGAAGGGAATGGAAAGAGGGAAAAGGGAAGAAAGAATGGAATTGAAAGGGGGGAAAAGGAGGGGGTGGAAAGGGGAAAAGGGGAAGAAAGACAGTAATGGAAAGGAGGAAGGGGGGAAAGGAAGAAAAAAATGGAAGAAAGGAAACAGAGAAGGAGAAGAAAGAAAGTGGAAATTAAAGACAAAGGAACTGGGAATGGGGAAAGACAGGAGAGAAGAGGAGAAGGGGGAATGGAAGGCAGAGATGAAGAAGGAAAGGAATCTAGAGTCAACCGTGATAAAAAATTTAAAAAAAAAGGTTGGTGCGCGCGCGCGCGCGCGCGCGCGTGTGTGTGTGTGTGTGTGTGTGTGTGTGTGTGTGTGTGTGTCTACGCGCGCGCTCGTGTGTGTGCGCGTGCATGCGTGCGTGCATGCGTTTGTGTGTGCCTATGTGTGTGTTTGTGTGTGCGTGCGCGCGCCCGCGCACGCGTCTGCGTCTGCGTATGAGAGAACGTTAGTGACAGGTATAACATTCAGTAACACTGCTCTTTTTCCACTGACCCCCCCCCCCCCCCCCCCCCTATCCCCACCTATCCCCACCTTCTTCTTCTTCACCCTATTACCCCTCCCCCCTCCCTCCCTCCCTGCCACCCCAAACTTTCCACGCACTTTCTCCCCACCCCTACCTACCCCATTCCCCTCCTGTCTTTAAGGGAAAAAAAAGACATCCTGATTGGCTGGTGTCTTCCTGCCCATCAAAGATGCCACACGTCATTACACATGAATTAAGGCGCGCCCTTTTTTTTTTTAGTTCGCAGAGTGCCTTAACAGACACGTCACAGGAAAAGGCATCTGCCAAAATTTCTTGTGTGTCAAAAGTCGTTCGTTTTGAAACACTAGCGAGTCTGTTGTATTTTCGTATAAGTTCCGCAGACACGAAAGAAAAACAAAAAACATAAACAAGCATTGTAATTGGATAGAACGTGTTTTGCGGTTTTTTTTTTTTTAAATAACGTATGCCTTGGTACGTGTGTGTGTGTGTGTGTATGTGTGTGTGTGTGTGCGCGCGCGCGCGCGTGGGCGAGCGTATGTGTGTGTGTGCGTATGTGTGTGTGTGTGTGTATGTGTGTGTGTGTGCGCGCGCGCGCGTGCGAGCGTATGTGTGTGTGTCTGTGTCTGCACGTGTGTGCGTGCGCGCGTGTGTGTGTATATGTGTGTCTGTGTGCGTGTGTGTGCATGTGTGCGTGTTTGTGCGTATGTGTCTGTGTGTGTGTACAGACTGCGACGAGGTGTACCAACGAGGCGGCATGCAGTTCCAGGGAGACTACTACATCATGATTAAACCTGAGGGAGTTACCGACCCTTTCAAAGTGCTCTGCAAGAGTTTCAACAACGCAGGTGAGCTCTGCTCTGGGTAGGCTGGTGGACTGATTGGTGTATTGGTTGATGGACTTGATGGATTGGTTGATGGACTTGATCGGTTGATGGACTGGTTAATGACGTTGACAGGTCGAAAGACTGGTCGCTTGTCCATTAGTTTACTGGTTGATGGACTGGCTGATGAATTGATTGGCTGATGGACGTGATGGATTAGGGGACTGGTTCGTGGACTGTCGATTTTCATTGATGAACTGACTTGATTGGTTGATTGGACTGTTAACTGTGGATTAGTTGACTGAAGGGCGGTTGGTTTTAATTTTACTAATTTGTTGGTGAATAGATTGCTGTTATCTGTTGGATGATGGACTGCTGATTGACCGTTGATTAACTGGGTAATGTGCTAGTTGATTGTTCATTAATTGGCTGGGTAACGGAGCGTTGAATGTTCACTAATTGGTCGGTTAATGGACCGTTGATTGTTGGTCGATTGATTGGTTGATAGGCTATTGGTTGATGGACTTTTGATTGTTCATTCAGTGATCAGTCGGTTGACTGTCCATCGCTCATTGATTGATTGAATGTGTGGTGATTTTGTGTGTGTGTGTGTGTGTGTGTGTGTGTGTGTGTGTGTGTGTGTGTGTGTGTGAAGGTTGGACCGTGATACAGCGGAGACTCGATGGCTCGGTGGACTTTTTCCGGGGCTGGGCGGACTACAAAGCGGGGTTCGGTTCCCTGCAAGGCGAGTTTTGGCTGGGCAACGACTACATCCACCACCTGACTATGCAGGGTGCGTCTGTCTGTCTGTCTGTATGTCTGTCCGTCTCTCTGTCTGTTTATCAGGCCTGTCTGTTTGTCTGTCTATCCGTTTGTCTGTCTGTCTGTATGCATGTTTTCCTCAGTTTTTTTTGTCTATCTTCTATCTGTCTGTCTGTCTACTCGTCTGTCTGTCTATATGTATGTCTGTCTGTCAACATGTCTGTCTGTCTATATATCTGGCCGTCTGTCTGCATATCTGTCAGTTCATTCATTTTTCTATCTACGAGTCTGTCTATTATCTTCGAGGTGCGCACATCTTCGCCCGTTGTAGTGTATAAACTGTATCTTGACTTGAAATAACTGCATACAAGACAGCGGCATCATGGTCTGCATGGAGGAAAGATTAGACTGTGGCGTGTATTCAGAAAAGGCTTTACACTGTGGGTTTGTGTATTCAGGAAAGGCTTTACACTGTGGTTTGTGTATTCAGGAAAGGCTTTACACTGTGGTTTGTGTATTCAGGAAAGGTTATACTCTGTGGTGTATGTATTAAGAACACGCTGCACACTGTGGTGTGTATTCAGGAAAGGCTATACACTGTGGTGTGTATTCAGGTAAGGTTATACACTGTGGTGTGTATTCAGGTAAGGCTATACACTGTGGTGTGTATTCAGGAAAGGCTGTACACTGTGGTGTGTATTCAGGAAAGGTTATACACTGTGATCTGTATTCAGGAAAGGCTATACACTGTGGTGTGTATTGAGGAAAGGTTTTACACTGTGGTATGTATTAAGAAAAAGTTATACACTGTGGTTGCATTCAGGAAAGGCTATACACTGTGATGTATGTAATTAGAAAACGCTGTACACTGTGGTGTATATTCAGGAAACGCTATACACTGTGGTGTGTATTCACGAAAGTTATATACTGCGGTGTATGTATTAGGAAAAGGCTATACACTATGGTGTATATTCAGGAAGGAAAGGCTATGCACTGTGGTGTATGTATAAAGAAAGGCTATACCGTGGTGTGTATTCAGAAAAGGTTACACACTGTGGTGTGTATTCAGGAAAAGTTACACACTGTGGTGTGTATTCAGGAAATGTTACACACTGTGGTGTGTATTCAGGAAAGGCTATACACTGTGGTGTGTGTATTCAGAAAAAGGGTGTACACTGTGATGTATATTCAGAAAATGCAATACACTATGGTGGATGTTCAGAAAATGCAATACACCATGGTGTATATTCAGAAAAGGCTATACACTGTAATGTATATTCAGAAAAGGCTGTAGACTGTGATGTATATTCAGAAAAGGCTATAGACTATGTGTATATTCAGAAAAGGCTATAGGCTATGGTATATATTCAGAAAGGTTATGGACTATGGTGTATATTCAGAAAATGTTATACATTGTGGTGTATGTATTTTGAAACGGCTATACGCTGTGGTGTATGTATTTGGAAAAGCCTATACACTGTGGTGTATGTATTTGGAAAAGCCTATATACTGTGGTGTATGTATTCAGAAAAGCTTCTTCTTCTTCTTCTTCTTCTTCTTCTTCTTCTTCTTCTTCTTCTTCTTCTTTCTTCTTCTTCTTCTACTACTACTACTACTTCTTCTTCTTCTTCTTCTTCTCTCTTCTTCTTCTTCTTTCTTCTTCTTTCTTCTCCTCCTCCTCCTCCTCCTCCTCCTCCTCCTTCTTCTTCTTTCACACACTTCCCTACAGTTTCTTCCTGCCAAGCTCTGAGCTGATCTCTTGAGTTGACCCCATGGGCTGACCCCGAGGCCAATCTCTGTCGCCAGGTCCACCATGCTGCGCATTGAGCTGACGGACTGGGAGGACCGGAAGTACTACGCACCTATGACAGCTTCCGCCTGGAGGACGAACAGGGGCTGTACCGCCTGCACGTGGCCGGTTACCATGGCAACGCGGGTGATTCTTTGAAGTCCCGCCTGGAGAACCACGACGGCATGCCCTTCAGGTGAGTGGTCACAGGACTGGAACAGTCGTAACTTCTGTTCCTGTTCCTTATCCTGAGTTCTGCCCATGTTTCCTCACCCCCTCTTTACATCACGAAGAAAAAAAATTAAAGAGAAAAATTGTAAATAATCCGCCAGAAAAATGGGACAGACAAATTACAAGACAACACACGACGCGTTTCGACCTCTTTGGCTTTCTTCAGGCAAGATAAGCAATGTTCAGGACAATGGAAACGAAGTATAAGCTATCACTTATCTTCTCGAATTCGGCGCAAGATGGGCGTTGAATCTGTCCCCTCATTTTGAAACTCTCTAAGTTGTGTTCCTGTTTCTCCTTTCCTCTCTTTTCTCTCTGATTTATGTTCCTATATCCTCGTCCTCTCCTTACATCCTGACTTGTGTTCTTTTTTTTTCCTCGTCTTTCGCTTACATTCTGAATGTTATTGTGCTCTTTATTTCCTCATCTCCTTACATCCTGAATTCTGTTCCCGTTTCCCCATTTTCTCATACATCCTGAATTCTGTTCCTGTTTCCCCATTTTCTCCTTACATCCCGAATTCTATTCCCGTTACCCCATTTTCTACTTACATCCTGAATTCTATCCGTGTTTCCCCATTTTCTCCTTACATCCTGAATTCTGTTCCTGTTTTCCCATTTTCTACTTACATCCTGAATTCTATGCGTGTTTCCCATTTTATCCTTACATCCAGAATTTTATTCGTGTTTCCCATTTTATTCTTACATGCTGAATTTTATTCGTGTTTCCCATTTTATCCTTACAAGCTGAATTCTATTCGTGTTTCCCCATTTTTCTCCTTACATCATGAATTCTATTCGTGTTTCCCCATTTTTCTCTCTTACATCATGAATTCTATTCGTGTTTCCCCATTTTCTCCTTACATCATGAATTCTATTCGTGTTTCCCCATTTTTCTCCTTACATCATGAATTCTATTCGTGTTTTCCCCATTTTCTCCTTACATCATCATGAATTCTATTCGTGTTTCCCCATTTTTTCTCCTTACATCATGAATTCTATTCGTGTTTCCCCATTTTCTCCTTACATCATGAATTCTATTCGTGTTTCCCCATTTTTCTCCTTACATCATGAATTCTATCCTCTTTTGTCAATCTTCCTCCGCATCCTGAATTTTGCTCCTCTTTCCTCATCCTCTCCTTGCATCCTTAATGCACTCCTGTTTCCTCATCGTCTGTTTACATTCTGAATTTCTGTCCTGTTTTGGCAATCCCCCTTCACATCCTGAATCTCTCTCTTTCTGTTTCTTCATTCTCTCCTGTTATCCTGGAATGTACTCATGTTTCCTCAGCCTCTGTTCACTCCCCATTTCTGCTGTTCTTTCCTTATACCCTCTCTCCATCCTGAATTTATTCTGTTCCCGTTCCCTGATCCTCTCTTTGCATTCTGAATTCTATTCCTGTTTCTCCATCCTATCCTGAATGTTGTTTTCTCCTGTCCTCATACCTTCTTCATCCTGAATTATGTTCTTTTATTTCCTCATCCTCTCCATACTTCCTGAATTATGTTCCTGTTTTCTCATCCTCTCCATACTTCCTGAATGATGTTCCTGTTTCCTCATCCTCTCCATACTTTGTAAGTATTTTCCTGTTTCCTCATCCTCTCCATACTTCCTGAGGTCTGTTCCTGTTTCCTCATCCTCTCCTTACTTCCTGAACTCTGTTCCATTTTCCTCATCCTCTCCTTACTTCCTGAAGTCTGTTCCTGTTTCCTCATCCTCTCCTTACTTCCTGGAGTCTGTTCCATTTTCCTCATCCTCCCCTTACTTCCTGAAGTCTGTTCCATTTTCTTCATCCTCCCCTTACTTCCTGAAGTCTGTACGGTTTCCTCATCCCCCCATACTTCCTGAAGTCTGTTCCGGTTTCCTCATCCTCTCCTTACTTCCTGAAGTCTGTTCCTGTTGCCTCATCCTCTCCATACTTTGTAAGTCTGTTTTTGTTTCCTCATCCTTTTTTTCCATTTTTTCTCCCGTTTCCTCTCTCCTCTGCTTACATCCTGAATTGTGGTCTGTTTACTTTTTCTCTACTTGCATCCTGATCTGTTTTCTCTACCTCTGCTTACATCCTGAATTGTGGTTTGTTTTCTCTTCCTCTGCTTACATCCTGATCTGTTTTTTCTCTTCCTCTGCTTACATCCTGATCTGTTTTCTCTTCCTCTGCTTACATCCTGATCTGTTTTCTCTTCCTCTGCTTACGTCCTGAATTATGTTCTGTTTTTCTTTCTGCTTACATCCTTATCTGTTTTCTCTTCTTCTCTTTACATCCTGATTTGGTGTCGGTTTCCTGATCCTCTATTCATCCTGAACTGTGTTCCTGGGTTTTCATTCTTCTTGTATGCTGAATTGAGCCCTTTTCCTTGCTGTCTGCGTGTATCCTGACTTTTGGTCTGTGTTCCACATCCTATCCTTGCTGTCTGCGTGTATCCTGACTTTTGGTCTGTGTTCCACACATCCTATCCTTGCTGTCTGCGTGTATTTCTGACTTTTGGTCTGTGTTCCACATCCTATCCTTGCTGTCTGCGTGTATTCTGACTTTTGGTCTGTGTTCCACATCCTATCCTTGCTGTCTGCGTGTATCCTGACTTTTGGTCTGTGTTCCACATCCTATCCTTGCTGTCTGCGTGTATTCTTACTTTTGGTCTGTGTTCCACATCCTATCCTTGCTGTCTGCGTGTATCCTGACTTTTGGTCTGTGTTCCACATCCTATCCTTGCTGTCTGCGTGTATCCTGACTTTTGGTCTGTGTTCCACATCCTATCCTTGCTGTCTGCGTGTATCCTGACTTTTGGTCTGTGTTCCACATCCTCTCCCTACATCCTGAACAGCAGTTTGTTTCCATATCCTCGTCTTCCATCCTGAAGCATGTTCATGGGTTTTTCCACCTCCTGACATCCTGAACTGCAGTCTGTTTGTTTATCCTCGTCTTCCATCCTGTATCATGTTCTTGGGTTTTCCATCTCCTTACATCCTGAACTGCAGTCTGCTCTCTGATATTCTCTGCATACATTCTGCATTGTGGTCCGTTTCCTTTTCATCTCTCTTGCGTCCTGAAATCTTTTTTCTCCCTTGTTTCACATCCTGTCCTGACACGCTGAATTCTGTTATCATTTTCCCCATCACGATCCTTACAACCTGCTTCCTCTTCCCTTTCCTTATCCTCTTCTCACATCTGAACTGTCTTTTTTTTTCTTCTTCTTTTTTTCATCAAATCCAGAAATCGTCATTTCTTTTCCCTTGTTCCCATCCTGTTCTTATTTCCCCCCCATCCTGTCTTACATCTTGATGTCTATGCATGTTTCCCCATCTTCCCGTACATCCTAATTTCCGCTAAAACCCCCCCCCCCACTTCCCACCCCTCCCATGTGTTTTCAGCACCAAGGACCGTGACAACGACGGCCGTTACTATGACAACTGCGCCGAAAACTTCCACGGCGCCTGGTGGTTCAACAACTGCTTCGACAGCCACCTCAACGGCAAGTACTACCGCAAGGGGCTGCACGAGGACTACTTCCAGCGGGACGGCGTCCTGTGGAACTCCATCCACGCCTACTCCTCCCTGCAGAACGTCCAGATGATGCTCCGCCCCGCCCCCCGCCTCAGATCAGCCTCTCTGACCTTGACCTTATCCGGGAGAACAAGGTCAAGGACGTCCACAGCAGTCGGAGCCGGAAGGAAAGAGGGCGAGGCTAGAGGGACGGGTTCCAAGGGAGGGAACTCAGAAGTACACAGCCAAGCCCACAGCTGGGAACATCTTGAATTTGAGGAGTTAATTCTGTTCGGAGCAGCTCACAGCATACAGTAACAGACAAATGTGTTTTACATTTATAAACGTAAACTTTACAAATAACGCCTCATCTGTCTAGAAATTCTTACTCCAGTTACAACAGAAATATGAAATTGAAGAGTGTCCTTTATAATGGGTAGACGACTGAAATTTGAACAGCGATGGTTTTGATATCGATCTCTTTTCGATTAATGTTTAAACAAGCTGTGCAGCGGACAGAACAGTCCATTGTGAGTAATTCTGTAGACAAAAAAAAAAAACAACTGAACGCATATTTTTTCAAGGGCACTGTTTAAAGAAAACTAACCAATGAGCGCATGTGTGTATGTATGTTTTATATAATACGCATGTATCTGTCTGTGTGTGTGTGTGTGTGTGTGTGTGTGTGTGTGTGTGTGTGTGTGTGTGTGTTTATGCTGATATGTATGTATCTACGTATTTATCTGTATGCATGTTGCTGTATATGTACCTATTCTTCTCTTTAAGCATACAAATGGGCCAGTTTGTATGTACGTGGTTGAGTGCTTCTGTGCGCAGGTGCTATCTGCCTTGTGCGGGAATGTGATCTTTTGTATACACAAAAAAGAAAAATGCGTGTCTATTGCGTGAAAAAAATTCTAACAAAATAGAAGAGGCAAGAAAGGGGCTGATATTAGTGTTGTTTATGGGGGTTTTTTCAACATTCATGTAATGATTTTCTTTCATGTGAAAAGACCATGCTTTACAACACGCGTATTTTTACAAACACATACACACACACGCACGCACGCACACACACACACACACACACACACACACACACACACACACACAAACACACACACACGCGCGCGCGCACGCGCGCGTAGGCGTACACACACACACACACACACACACACACACACACACACACACACACACACACGCACACGCACGCACGCACGCACACCATATGTGATCACAAAAAAAGACTTAGAGAGACCATCGCGTGCTAAGCCTCAGTGTTAAGAGTTATTCATCAACGGCGAAAGAATGCAGACCGTACCATATGTATTGTATTCAGTATCCTCTGTCGAGCAGACAGTATTTCTGGCGGAGAAAAGAAAAGTAAGTCTAATGGTGTCACGATGCATTACAAAATTAGGACAGAGTTTAACAGAAACTCCACTGACCTGGGAACCAAGTGAAACACAGATGTGGCCTATCACAAAAAAAAAAAAAAAAAAAAAAAAAAAAAACCGCAGAATAGTTTCGAAATCAAATGTGTAACAAAAATGAGACAGTCTAACAGAAAGCTCAATAACCAAGGAACCAACCGAAACAGAGAAGTAGCAGTATCAAAGATGAACTCTGATAACTTTTCAAATCAAGTGTGACAAAAACGGGACCGAGTCCTCGAGTCAGCCGATCTGATAACGTAGAAGCCAAGTGCGACAGTGCTATGACAGTGGCTTATGGTAGCTCCGAAAACTTACCAATAATCAAGTGTAACCAAAAAAAAAAAGAAAAAAGAAAAAAAAGGGAAAGTCTTACGGGACTTTTGATAACTTCGGAGCAAATTGTAACAGCAATGTGACACTGGTCCGTGACAGCTTCGTGGTCCGTTTTATGTTTAACACACTCAGACACACACACACATTTGCACTGTAATTTTCTTCATCATGGTTGTTGCCGTGCTAGAATGAAAGGAGGGTGTGACTTCCCATCTCCTAAGCCTTTTATCCTTCGTAAGATTCATATAACAGATGGGGGGGGGGGGGGGGGGGGGAAGGGGGGGGGGGACACACAGACAGACAAATAGAGACAACCGGACAGACAGACAAATAGACCACCAGATAGATAGAGAGAGAGGGAGAAAGGAAGAAGAGGGAAAGAGAGAGAGAGGGGGGGGATACAGACAGACAGGCAGGCAGACAGAGAGAGGGGGAGGGAGGGAGGGGGGTGTATATGAAATGTTTATAAAAGTGAATGTTTTGGGGTGGGCGAGTTTATCTAAACAGGGCGGGGGGGGGGGGGGGGGGGGGGGGGGGGGGGGGGGGGGGGGGGGGGGGGGGGGGGGGGGGGGGGGGGGGGGGGGGGGGGGGGGGGGGGGGGGGGGGGGGGGGGGGGGGGGTTCATTCTGGCGTGGTTTGTTTTAACTCCCGGGAAGTTAAAATTGGCACGTGCTCATTCTAACTCCTGGGAAGTTAAAAAAGTGGAGGGAAGTTAAAATGGATCGTTACACCGGTAACTTTGCAAACCATGCGCGCCAGAAGTTGGGCAGTCTAACACTAGATCAGATAACGCAGGAGGAATAAAGTTCAAATCGAAATGCGATGGTGACTGACGAACATTTCTGATAACTGACAAACTAGGCGGTACAAAAAAGTGGGCTAGAGTCTAGCGGGCAAACTGCTAACGTAGGAACAAAGCCTACACAATAATGCATAGGGGGGACAAAGCTTTGCTAAAGAGGTTCGGTTGGTTGGTTGGTTGGTGGGTGGTGGTTGCTGTTTTTCAGGGGAGGGGGCATCATAGTGGTTGTGGCTTCAATCTTGTTTTGTTTGCTTTTGTTGTTGTCATTTATTGTTTCGTTTGTTTGTTTGATGGGGGAGGGGGGAGATGAAGGTTGGAATGCGTGTGATACACTTTCAGTCAGTGACCAAGTAAGAAAAAGGACGCGTACTATGAGTGACCTAATTCCTGTGATGCATAACGTTTATCAGCCACAGCGGTAAAAGTTTGTTCTCAATTCCCCTCTCTCTTTAATCAGGAGACCTCTCGTCACACTTTGTTAGAGCAGGTTGGCCCCCAAATGTTCGTCACCAGTTTATTTGACGTCATGCATATGACCTTGTATGTGATACGATGCACACCATCTGCTCAATTCCCTTTCAACCTTTGTGATATCTTCACTTACGTGATGACTGGTAATGTCAACATATTTTTGTTCTGCGAAGTCTGGATGTTTTTTTTTTTTTTTCTTCTGAACGTGATATCTGGAAACATCTCGTCAACATTACTGGTTTGCTAAGTTTGATTCTGTTTACGAAGAAAATTTGCTGAAAATCTGTTGTCAATATTTATTTTCTGACAATAAGGTTATTTTTCATTTGGGGAATTTCTGGAGATGTCTTGCCAATATTCACTGTTTTAACGAATAGGGTTCTGCTGATATTACTTCTGATACGAGAAAGGTCAATATCTACGTTATAATACACGCACAGGTACACAAAAATATCACACACACACATCTCTCTCTCTCTCTCTCTCTCTCTCTCTCTCTCTCTCTCTCTCTCTCTCTAAAACACACGCACGCACGCAATTACACCCAGACTCGCTGCAAGACACACGCATAATTATTAGAATTATAAACTGAACAAATTCAAACCGTCGTCTGGGATGAAATTCAACAACGCGGCAGAAAATGTGACAGTTTTATTTGAAAACAAAATTCAAAAATGAAATAGGAAGTGTGAAAACAAACCAGATGGTGGTGAAAGAAAACGCGATTGAGGACTATTGAGTATGTACAGAACTTTTGTGTGACAAAAAGGCACAACAGAGAAGTTCACAGAACAGCAAATTCCGAAGCAAGCAAATGGTTATGTAACTGTCGGCCAAAGAACAGGATGATGTAGAAAACAATGATGGTATAACTTAAAAGCAATGCAACATGAAAAGAATATAGAATGAAAACAAACAGTGCGAAGGAGACATCCAAAATGCTTCAAAGAGATCGTAAGAACCTAACAGGAAGTGTTCAACGCGCAACAGGAAATATTCAACACGCAACATGAAGTGTTAAGTGAGCCACAGAAAGTGTACAACATTCAACAGGGAGTGTTCTATACACAACAAAAAGTAAAGTACATGCAACAAGAAATATAACAAACGCAACAGGAACTCTTCAGTGTGCAACAGGAAGTGTTCAACATGCAACTGGGATCTGTGTCAACATACTTCAGGAAATGTTCAACATGGAATAGGAAATCGTCAGCAAGCAACAGGAAATGTTCAACGTGCAACAGGAAATGCCCAATATGCAACCGGACAGTATGAAGCACGAAGTGTCTAACGCGCATTGAAGCGTTGAACATGCAACTGGAAGTGTTCAACACGCAACAGGAAGTTTCCAATCGTAACAATGTGTTCATGTGCAAGAGATGCTGCTGATTAATGTGCATTGGGAAGCATTCAATAAGCAGTAAGAAGTAGGTTATTCGGCTTGAACCGGAAGTTTTCAAAGTGCAACAGAAAATAACAGGAAGTGTCCAGTGTGCATCAGCCATTGTTCAATACCCAGCAAGAAATATTCAACTTCCATCGGGAGGTATTCGGCTTCAACACGAAATATTCTGGCTGCAATGGGGAATATTCAACACGAATTAGATTATTATTCAGCGTGCACCAGGATATATATCCATCACACAACAGGAAGTCGTCCGTCTGCAAGTCAAAAGTTTTCAACGTGCAACAGGTAACATTCGATGTTCGTCAGAAAGTGTTATCGTCATCTTTCATGGTCATCTGTCTGGCAACGTGCATTCATCCCGCGTTAGTTTCAGAACAAAATGTCACAGTAAACATAAACAGTAACATCAACTCTACAGGGACGTGCACTGTGGAGGTTCTTGGGGGGATGGGGGATGGATTGATAGTTAAGGTGCTGTGGAATGGAGAGGGAAAGGGTGGGGTGGAAGAGAGTGGCTGTGTAGTGAGAGAAATGGATGTGAGGAAATTGCAAAGAAAAGAAAGTCATGAAATGAGGGTTTACTGAAACACGTTGCTTATAATCTTTTTGGGCAAAATTAATATAAAGAAGCTGTTACTGTTTTGAGCAAAATGAACTCGGTGGTTTGTCTTTCTTTCGTTGTTTCTTTTGCCCCCAGTAATCTGACAGTTTGATCAGAGGCATCTGACTGTACAGTTGTTTTTGTTTGTTTTTGCTTTTGTTTTGTTTTTTTTTTTGTCTTTTTTTTTCTTCTGAAACCTTTGGAACGAGATCCTTTGTAGTTGGCTGAGCTAAAAACATTAGTGCACTGGAACATTGTCAGTAGTTAAGAATTATCTGCAATGCGATTTTGCACGCGCGTCTGCATGCGTGTGTGTGCGCGCGTGCGTGCGTGCGTGTGTGTGTGTGTGTGTGTGTGTGTGTGTGTGTGTGTGTGTGTGTCTGTGTGTGTGCGTGTGTATGAGTGTGTGTGTGTATGAGTGTGTGTGTGTGTGTGTGTGTGTGTGTGTGTGTGTGTGTGTGTGTGTCACTCTATATGTGTGTGTTTTGTATCACTGCAGTTTTAGATCATCGACTATGTAGCGCTGTTAGAAGTTGTTTAAACAAGAGAGTGTGATCTGTTATCAGATATTTAAACATGTTTGAATCGCCTGTCAGAGTGTTGAGATGGCGGTGTGTTGAGTGTCTGAACTTGATTTAATCGTGGTGTGTGGCCTGTCCAGTGTTGATCAAATAGTAGAGTGTGTAGTCTGTCAGAATGTGTTTGAATACTGGTGTGTTGTCTGTCCGAAGTGGTCTAAATAAAGGTGTGTGAATCTGTCAGTAGTGATAGAAATAGTGGTACGTGGTCTGTCAGAAGCGATATAAACAGAGGAGTGTGGTCTGTCAGTAGTGATCTAAATAGAAGTGTGTGGTCTGTCAGAAGTGATACAGAGGTGTGTGGTCTGTCATCAGTATATTAATAGTGGTGTTTAGCCTTTCAGTTCTATAAATAGTGGTGTGTTGTCTGTCAGAAGTTTGTTAAATAATGGTGTGTGGCCTGTCATCAGACACACAAAAAGAGGTCTGTCAGTTATATGCATAGTGGTGTGTGGTCTGCCAGAAATTACATACATAGTGGTGTGTGTGACCCGTCAGAAGTTATACAAATTGAGGTGTGTGGTTTGTCAGAAATTATATAAGTAGTTGTGTGTAACCTGTAGAGGTTTAGATAGAGGTGTGTGGTATGTCAAAAGTGATATAAATAGAGTGTGTGGTCTGTCAGAAGTGATATAAATAGTGGTGTGTGACCTGTCAGAAGTTATACAAATAGACGTGTGTGGCCTGTCAGTCAGAAATTATATAAGTAGTGATGTGTGTGACCTGTCAGAGGTTCTATAGATAGAGGTGTGTGGTATGTCAGAAGTGACGTACATAGAGGTGTGTGTCTGTCAGAAGTGATATAAATAGAGGTGTGTGACCTGTGAGAGGTGATATGAATAGTATTGTGTGGTCTATCAGAAGTTATTAAATAGTGGTGTGTGGTCTGTAAGAAGTGATATAAATAGAGGTGTTTGACGTGTCAGAAGTTATATAAATAGAGGTGTGTGACGTGTCAGAAGTGATATAAATAGAGATGTGTGGTCTGTCAGAAGTGATATAAATAGAGATGTGTGACCTGTCAGAAGTTATATAAATAGTGGTGTGTTGTCTGTCATCAGTTACATAAATAGAGGTGTGTGGTCTGTCAGAAGCTATATAAATAGAGGTGTGTGGTCTGTCAGAAGTGATATAAATAGAGGTGTGTGACCTGTCAGAAGTTATATAAACAGAGGTGTGTGACCTGTCAAAAGTTATATAAATAGAGGTGTGTGACGTGTCAGAAGTTATATAAACAGGTGTATGGTTTGTCAGAAGTTGTTTAAATTGTGGCGAATGGTATGTCAGCAGTTTTTTTTTATGTTTTGGTTTTGTTTGTTTGTTTTTTTTTTCTAAACGGTGGTGCGTGGCTTGTCAGAATTTTTTTTAAATAGAGGTGTGTGGTCTGTCGCAAGTTGCCAAAAATAATATTGTGTTTTCTGTGAAGAATTACCGTGTGTGACCCTCTCACAAGTTGTCAAAGACACTGACATTATGTTCTATCAGAAGTTATTAAGAATAGTGGTATGAGATATGTCACTAGTTTTGAAGAAGAAAAAACTGTAGTGGTGTGTGACCTGTCAAGAATTACTGGTGTGCAACCCTCCCAGAATGGTGACAAAACATTTGTTACATGACGTGTCAGTTGTGAGGAAAATATTGGATGGGCAGCTGGACCCAGTGGAAAATCTGTTGCAACAGTTTTTATACTGCTGTCAGTTTTATTTATTATGACTCGTGCGCCATAACTATGATAGCTATGCAGTTTGTTGCCAATGCTTGAAATTGTACACTTACAGCAATAATGGCGATTTGTTTCGTTGTCAGTATTACAGTTTGTGATTTGTATATCCATATTCGTACAAATTATTAGTATTAAGAACTGTGCAGCTACCGATGAATACAGATTGTCAGTATTAGACATTGTAAACCGCAGCCATGACATCAGAGAAACTGTCGATATTTAGAACTGAACACTGCGTATAGTGACAGTTTGTACAGCTGTCAATATTAAGAATGTCGCTGTGATGGTGGTTTACACAGTTATCGGTTTTTACCAGATGTATTCGAGCTGTAATTGCAGTTTGTATAGTAGTCAACATCAAGAACTGTATGCTGTAACCATGATGATGGTTTATACAGTTATCAGTATTACAAAATGTTTTCTAGAGCTATGACTGCAGTTTGTACGGTTGTCAAGATCAAGAACTATACGCTGTAACCATGATGATAGTTTATGCGGTTATCAGTATTACAAAATGTGTTCTGTAGCCATGATTGCTGTTTGTGCTGTTGTTTTTAAGAAACGTGGATACTCTAGCTATGATAACGATTTGAATAGCTGGATTTTTTTTAATGGACTCTATAGCTACGGTAATCGTTTGTGCAGTTGCCAGTGCTGAGGACTGTACGCTGTGGCTATGATGATAAAACTGTCGATACTCAACACTAAATCAGTGTTGACAACGTATACAGAGTTGATGTGGCTGTATTTTACAGACTGTTTATCTTCTGTAACGATGGTACACTGTTGCCACGTTTACAGTTCTCATGGTGTCGATACAGACAATTGTTGCACTAAAGCTGTGTTGACAGCGTATACAAGCTGTTAGTATTCAGGACCGAAATCTATGCATATGTCGATGTTTTGTACAGTTTTGATCTTGAGGATTGGATCTTACGTACATGCTGACCTTTTGAACGGTTGTTTTGAACGGTTGTTGGTATTATATGCATGATTACACACACACACACACACACACACACACACACACACACACACACACACACACACACACACACACATCACCCCTCCACCCCCGACAATCACACACACACACACACACACACACACACACACACACACACACACACACACACACACACACACACACACACACACGCACGCACGCACGCACACACACGTGTGTGTGTGTGTGTGTGTGTGTGTGTGTGTGTGTGTGTGTGTGTGTGTGTGTGTGTGTGTGATTGTCGGGGGTGGAGGGGTTGATGTTTTGTACAGTTGTTATAAATAAGAATCGAGTATATGCATATACTGATGTATTGTACGGTTGTAAATATGAAAGATCGAACTTCACGTATATGTTCGCAGTTCGTACGGTGTTTACTTTGACGGATCGGACATAATGCAAATATTGATGTTGTGTACAGTCGTCAATAACTATAAGTTAACAGCTTGTATTAGTGTCTGTATTTAGTAGTGCACACTGTACCTATTTTGACGTTTTGTGCAGATTTGTACAGAAATCAGTAATTAGAAGTGTGCCGCTGTACTTATCGTATGTTGGCGGTTTTGTATATATGTTAGTATCTACAACTGTACAATGAACCATTGTTCACAACGAGTAAAGATGTAAGAGAAACGTTTCTTTTTTGTTTGTTTTGTTTTTTAAAGAAAAAGGTAAGATGTTAGTACAGTTTAATTAGCGCTGTACACTGTACCGAAGTAGGCGGTTTATAAAGACGAAAAGTATTTACAACTGCAAATCGTACCTATTTTGGCCTTCACACCTGTTAGCAAATTGGTAACGCCTGTTACCAAACGGTTACATCCAATACCAGACTCAACCCTAGAGATCTTTGCGCGCAGCTTCCAATCTCCACTCAGACGTCACAGCAGTAGTTTCCTGAAGACACGGACATCTGGACACATTTCTCAGACAGCTGGAAGCGTAGGCTGTCTTTGTCAGTGTTCAGAATTCAAAGTGTTGGCTTGTCCAGACGGCTAGGAGTGTACGCTGTCTTTGTCAACGTTCAGAATTCAAAGTGTTGACTTGTCCAGACAGCTAGGAGTGTAGGCTGTCTTTGTCAACGTTCAGAATTCAAAGTGTGACTTGTCCAGACAGCTAGGAGTGTAGGCTGTCTTTGTCTGTTCAGAATTCAAAGTATTGGCAATCTTGTCCTTCCCCAGACTGCTCATGTAGGCAACCTTGTCATTGGTCAGGTGCTGGAGGTGTAGGTGGCCTTTGACATCGTTCAGATGTTCGAAGTGCAGTCTGTCATCGCCATTGTTCACACAGCCAGAAAAGCTGGCTTTCTTGGTCACTGTTCAGACAGCTGGAAGTGTTGGCTGTCTTTGTCATTGTTCAGACAGCTCGAAGTGTTGGCTGTCTTTGTCATTGTTCAGACAGCTGGAAGTGTTGGCTGTCCGTGTTATTGTTCAGACAGCTGGACGTGTTGGTTGTCCGTGTCATTGTTCAGATGGCTGGAAGTGTTGGCTGTCTTTGTCATTGTTCAGACAGCTGGAAGTGTTGGCTGTCCGTGTCATTGTTCAGACAGCTGGAAGTGTTGGCTATCCGTGTCATTGTTCAGATGGCTGGAAGTGTTGGCTATCCGTGTCATTGTTCAGAAAGCTGGAAGTGTTGGCTCTCTTGTCTTTGTTCAGACGGCTGGAATTGTTGGCTGGTCTTGGTCTTTGTTCGAGGAACTGGACGTGTTGGCTGTCCATGTCATTGTTCAGACGGCTGGAATTGTTGGCTGGGTCTTTGTCTTTGTTCGAGGAGCTGGAATTGTTGGCCTGTCTTTAACATTGTTCAGACAGCTGAATGTGTTCGGCTGTCTTTGTCAATGTTCAGACAGCTAGAAGTGTTAGCAGGGGTTTTGTAATTGTTCAAAGAACTAGAAGTGATGAATGGGTCTATTGTCATTGTTCAGACAGCTCTGCACAATGAAAGTTGGCTGTCGCTGTCATACATCAGAGAATAAGAAATTATATTAATTGTCTTTGTTATTGTGAAGACCGTAAGAAGTGTTGGCTGTCAATGTCATTGTTCAGAGAGTGAGAAATGTTAACTGGCTGTGCCATTGTTCAGACAGCTGAAAGTGTTGGCTGTCTTTGTCATTGTTCAGACAGCTGCAAGTGTTGGCTGCTTTGTCATCGTTCAGACAGCTGCAATTGTTGGCGTCCTTGTCATCGTTCAGACAGCTAGAAGTGTTGACTGTCTCTGTCATTGTTCAGACAGCTGCAAGTGTTGGCTGTCTTTGTCATCGTTCAGACAGCTGGAAAAAGTTGACTGACTGTGTCATTGTTCAGGCTGCTGGAAGTGTTGACAGTCTTGTCATTGTTCAGACAACTGAAAGTGCTGGTTGTCTTTGTCATTGTTCAGACAGCTGGAAGCGTTGGCTGTCTTGTCATTGTTCAGACAGCTAGAAGCGTTGGCTGTCTTGTCATTGTTCAGACAGCTGAAAGTGCTGGTTGTCTTTGTCAGTGTTCAGACAGCTGGAAGTGTTGACAGTCTTGTCATTGTTCAGACAACTGAAAGTGCTGGTTGTATTTGTCATTGTTCAGACAGCTGGAAGTGTTGACTGTGTGTGCCATTGTTCAAACAGTGGAAGTTCACAAACGGACAAGACCTGTACAGTGCGTCTGTTGTCGCCTTCTAGTGTCAGTGGTCTGGATACCCATTACACTGTTCAGCGGAACTGCAAATAAAAAAAAAAAAAAAAAAATCTTTGCCATTTTCACCGGTTTGCTTCTGGTGTGTGTGTGTGTGTGTGTGTGTGTGTGTGTGTGTGTGTGTGTGTGTGTGTGTATGCGTGTATGTGTGAGTGCGTGTGTGTGTGTGTGTGTGTGTGTGTGTGTGTGTGGTGTGTGTGTGTGTGTATGCGTTTGTGTGTGTGGTGTGGTGGGGGAGGAGGGTGAGTGGGTGTGTTGTGTGTTGGCGGGGGGGGGGGGGGGGGGTGAGTGCGTGTGGGTGTGTGTGTGTGTTGGTGTGAATAGTGGAATGAGGAATAAGATGGGGGGGGGGGGGGAGGGAGATACAACCCTGATGGGGCCATGAGCTGGTTGTGCTATGGACAGTACAATGAAGAGGGGAGAGGGAGAGCTAGGGGAACTGAGAAGTGTGGCGCCGGGTCAAAAGGAGAATCAAACAGACGACGAATCAACAAACACAGTCTTCATATAACTGATAACACTTTCTTGCGAGCTGTCCAAAATAAGCGCGGGAGGCAAACACCACTTCATATCAGCCAGTTTTGTCCACATTCAAAGCCCATACTGAACTCGCTGATAAAGCAGAATGGAGGAGACTCACCCCCCACATGACTGCGGAGTATAGACGAGTCTGACCAGCTCTTCGGGGCAATACGGCTTTTAGGCACACGTGCCTAGCATCTCATGCCACGGCTCTCGATGTTCCTATCGGCAGATGACCAGAGACCTCAAGGCAATGGCAGAAGCAGTTGAAAAGAGGTCCAGCTGGATCTGGTCGAGAAGGAACGAAAGTGAACTTCATGAGGCTAATACTTCCCAGTTTTAGAACAAGTGCCCCATAGCTTTGTGTGCAAAACCATTCGTTTTCAAGTGACTTGGTTTGAAGCGCCTCGTTGTCCAGGAGTTGCGGGTTCGAATCTTGACAGCACTTAGGGAAAAAAAGTGAGAACCGAAAGGCATCTAGGAGTCATGTCCCGGATGTGGTCCTGCCCTCTTTAGACTGGCTGCACACCAAAAATTGATACGTCAAGGCCTTGCGTAAGGAGTCGAGTATTTATAGACTGGCACAATTGGGTTGTTTTGAGAATTTTCATAGTGTCTGAAAATTGATTCTCCTCATTTTGTTTCATATGGCCATCAAGGTACAAGCCAGATGGTTCCAAGCAGAGGGATTTAAATCAAGGAATGAGACTATTTGGCGCTTCAAGGTGGCGCAAAAGATAGGGTGACGGGTGAGTGCAAAGGCCTGAAATGTGAATTCAACTGGGCGAAAGGTCATGTATTTGAAGACTGTGATTTTATCGGTGAAAATTCCCCCAAAACAAGGGAAACAAATGGTAGGGTAGGGAGTTGTTCTTTGGTCAATTAATGGTTAAGCATTAAATACTGGATCAAATTTATGGTAGGTCTCAAAACGTTTACATAGATTTATAGTGTTTTAGTGCAGATTATCTGTAAGGAAATTAGGCCCCCCAAAAACTTGTCACTGGGGCTTTCTTCTATGAAGATCGTCTGCTGTCAAACTCTTCCAAGAGTTTCTTCCTACATTTTGTTTCAACAAGTAACTTAGTTATAATGGTATTTGTTAAAAAGGTGTGCACGTTCCTTATGATGCTTTTCGTTATATGCCAGGTTTACACCTTCGTGACTTACGTTGTTTGTTAACAAGTGTACACTTTATTACATGTTACTTGTGACACCGTATATCCTCATAACAATGCTATTTATCATTTGGAAAACACTTGCATATCAATGCTGTTAACAACTGTACACTTTAATTCGATGTTATTATATAAACACATGTACACATCTGCGACAGCACTGTATGTTAACAGATGTACAAGACAATGCTATATCTTGATAAGCGTGCACCTTTATTATCACGTTATTTGTTAAGTATCGTGCACCTTCACAACAATGGTGATTGTCAACAAGTGTACACTTTCATTACAATATTACTTATTAAGCTTTCTGATACACATCAGACTGACAAGAATAGTTGATGATTACACGCACGCACGCACGCACGCACGCACGTACACACACACACACACACACACACACACACACACACACACACACACACACACACACACACACACACACACGATTCCTGTGACAGAAAAACAAAAGAAACAGGAGGGAAAACACAAGAACAGAAAACAAGTGACGAGAAAAGCAATTAATTTTTTTTTCTTTTAGTTTGATTTTATTTCAGTTTATTTGGTTGTTTTCGGGCCCGTGAAACACAAGATGAAATAAAATGAAGATGAGCCATCAGGGGAAGAAAACTGTGGATGGACCAACGGCGAATAAGCATATCCTCACTCCCATCCCCCCTCTCATTATCTTTCACTCATCTCTATGCATATCTTTGCCCAGCACAAAACTCCCTCCTCCTCCCCCCTCCCTTCCATGCCCCTCCATGCTCCCTTCTCAACCCCTACCCCCTCCTGCGCCCCTCTAAACAACCTCCTCCCCCCCCTCCCCGATGTCCGCACAAGACCCTCTCTCCCAACCCCTCTTCCACCTCCACGCTCCCCTCGCATCCCAAGATACTCTCTTCCTCCCAGCTCAAGTGTGTGTGTGTGTGTGTGTGTGTGTGTGTGTATTTGCGTGTCAGTGTGAGTGTGTGCGCATGCACCTGCGCATTTGTGTGTGTGTGTGTGTGTGTGTGTGTGTGTGTGTGTGTGTGTGTATGTGTGTGTGTGTGTGTGTATTTGCGTATCAGTGTGAGTGTGTGCGCATGCACCTACGCATTTGTGTGTGTGTGTGTGTGTGTGTGTGTGTGTGTGTGCCCGCGCGCGCGCGCGAGTATGTGTGTGTGTGTGTGTGTGCGTGTACGCGCCCACGCGCAGAGACAGACAGACAGTCTGACGGACAGCCAGCCAGCCTCCGTCACAAGAACAAACAGCCCATTAAAGTCACGACAGTTCGCTCCTTTGTGTTATGACGGCCTTAATATCACAACGTACCTCAACAGGACACCCACCAGCAGTTTATCGAAGGCCGCTGGAGTCAGCGTATCATTATCACCACCCAGACCCTCGCTATCATGTAGCGCCAGGGAATTCTTGCGGCCCCAGTGTGATAACTAGCTGCAGCCACAAGACCTGCTTACCGCAGTCCACCTATCACACTCTCTCCAGTCCTCCTCCTCCTCCTCCTCCTCCACCTCTACCTCCTTCCATCCCACCATCGGTCAGTCAATGGGGCAGTTCGTGGACTATACTAGGCCTACAGTCCGTGGTCGAATCACATGATGGGGAGTTGCTGGATTAGAGTGCAAAGGCAGCAGTGCAGTTTTCGCCTCTCCTCTCCGCTCGCCCACAGAGCCACACACCCACATCCACACACACACTGCAGGTATGTCTATGCTGTTCTGTGGTATGTGCGTTTATAAACACTGGTACATTCGCACTCGTTTCGATTCGTCGTGGAGCAGTTGTAAGCATGCTTTGTTGTTTATTGTATAGCGCGCTGTACGCTCAGTGTCGTGCGTT